>JALKAD010000035.1:0-56966 GCA_024500015.1 Ulva compressa | reverse complement strand
CTTGTACTAGCGATGGCCGCGCTGTTACATCGCGCAAGGATGTCGTGGCCTTCGCATGAGCCGAGTGCCCATGGCCTCCGCTAAGAATTCAACACATCTCTAGATGCCGCAAGCTGCATGGCCCAAACATAAGCTGGCATTTCAGCGTCGGGCATGCCGCTTCCTGCCGGCGCTGTTGTCGCTCTGCGTGCTCGCTCGGTCGCAACACTTCAATGAAGCCTTCTCCGTCACAACAGGCGTCGGGAAGGTACGTCATTCGCATGAAATGTTGAGTTTTCTTGCACAAACCTGCATGTCAAGCGCTGTGCATGTCTTTGCTGTGGCAATGCAGTCTGGGCAATGTGAGCATGCAACGGCGTTGGATCCCTTCGCCTTCCGGCTGCAAGTGCCTCCAAATCATCCGAGTGAACATGGTCGGATCTAATGTGTCTAGTTCGTATGACCTCCTGCGATGCTGGTCCCGGAAGCATCTGCCGCAGGCTGTCCACCCCGAGACAGGCAGTCAAGCCTTTCAACCCGTTGAGCGCGAGATAGAACGTAAAAATACGATTCATATGATCAATATTTTGATGCCTTGCATATTCCTCTTGCTCAAAAGTACACAGAGTTCTGAGTGGCTCAGCCAAGGCACACCAACAAGGCTGCAGGAGGTCTCAGCTCCAGTGATTCTCATCGTGCACCTTTGCGACACATACAATTTACCTGTACTACCACCGGGCTATTCATGGAGACCTTGGAGCATCCTCCGTACAATCGTCACTCATGGTTGCAAACACACTCACACAGCTTGGACCTGTTTGCAACGGATCGCGGCTTGACCGTCCCGCCATGTAGGATGTCAGCCCAGTTTCGCACGTCGATAGAGCTCTGCTGCAAGCCGGGACTGTGCCTGAGCCCGCCCCGTCTCCAGTTCCGACCTCAGTCGCCCCACGGCCACCCCCCCCTCCACCTCCGCCCGCAGCCTCGCCTGCCCCTCTTGCAGAGGTCACAGTCGTCACGACGCCAGAAGAGCTGCAAGCCGCAGGTACTCTAGCCGTCGTGGACATCGAGATCCGGGCCCACCTCGACCTCAGCAACCTGACCCGCCCTCGCAACCCCGAAATCCCTGGCGCATCCACCGAAGAGGCCCCACGGAACCTGGCCCTGCTGTACCGCATCCGAGAGATGCGGTCCATGCGGGTGCGGCATTCCTCTCCCTTTTCCTCTCTCTGTCTCTGACTAGTCTGCCCTCACAGCGCTGACACCATGCTCCCTGCCGCCGGCCCGCCAGAGAAGCACATGGCACAAACTGTCGCGCGACAGCTCACACCGCGAGCCTTGCCCTCTATTGACCCGGGTCTAGAGACCCGGTCCCGCAGCTGGCCAGCGTCACACACTCTTTACCAGTGCCGCGCGTTGCAGTGCAGGAGACACCATCTCTGGCTTCACATGCATGCATGCATGGCACGAAACAGCTGCATGCCGAAACGTGAGATCATCACAAACCTGTCAACCACACAGCCAATTGCCCGCCACAGGCAGCCTGCTGTTGATTCGTCAATGCCGCATTACGCGGACACCAACGCTTGGTTTGGTTTTGGGTGTGTTTGCATGCTTTACGCTGCTACGCGGACATTGAAGCAGCAGCCCTGCAGTGAGGTAACCTACAAGCAAGCCGGCGCCGTGCAGGGCAACTGCAGCGACCCAGACGCGGCCACCGCCCTCGGCCTCTCCCAGGAGGAGGCAGCCACGCTGCTGCCGCTGAAGCCGCGGCAGTGCCTCATCATCGTGCCCGACACCTTCCTCATGAGCAACGGCGGCTCGTACTGGCTGGACAACCTGTACCTCAAGCTCCGCCGGCAGCGGGCGGTGTCCCGGTTCTCCTTCGTAACCGCCGGAGAGCTCACCGAGAACATCGGCTTTGATGAAGTCTCGGGTTCAGACCTCTACCTCACAAACCTGACGCTCCAGGGGGAGTACCGGGGATCCTTCCGGGGCGTGAAGCTCGAGGCGCCCAACTCCAACATGCTCCTGCAGGGTTCGCTGCCGCCTCTGCTTCTGTTTGCCTCGGTTGATTTGGTTTGGGTTGTCTGTCGCGGTGCAGGCCGTGCTGGTGCCTATGCTTCTGTTGGCCTTTGCGCACCGTCTACAGGCCTGGATGCTGTGCAAGCGCGTCTGCTCTGACATGTGTCCGTGCTGCGCTGTGTGCTGGGCAGGCACCACCGCGCTCGGCCGGCGTTTGCCGGTTCTGTGCATGCGTATGCATTGCTGCTTCCGAGCGCTGTTGCAGCACGCGCTTGCACAGCACAGCACAGCACGCGTGGCAGTAGCTGCCGTTGAGTGGATGTATGAGCGGGTCTGAGCTGCACAATCCTCCCAACACACCCGAGGACGTTGCTGCCGGGCATTGCCGTACGCACCTGCATGCATGCAGCGCCGTTAAGCTTTGCCTGAGAGATGCGGACCGCACCTCTGCATGCATGCAGACTGCACCTCTGCTGTCCGCACCTTTGCTGATGCAGACCGCACCTCTGCATGCATGCAGACTGCATCTTCACGGACTGGTCCGGCTACTTCTCGCCGGTGTCGTCCCTGTTCAGCGGGCTGGTCAACATCGTGGACACCGTCTTCCGGAACATGCGCCTCCCCGTCGAGCTCGTCGACGTGTCCGACGGCGGCGTCGTGCGCTTCTCCAACGTCGCGCTCGCCAACGTCTCTCTCGCCCACGGCAACATCGTCAGCACGACCGGCAACGACTACGTCCCCGTGCCGACGTTCACCGTGACGATGTACGCTGCCGACGACGAGAACTACGACGTCGATTACACGTTGGTGCCGGTCGCCGACCGCGGCATGTTCGGCGCCGAGTTCGTCATCGACGAAGCGGTCATGAGCGACTGCGTGTACTTGCGGGTTCCGGAAGGCGACCTTCTGCCCGGTTGTCCCCCGGCGACACTGCAGGCGCGGCAGTCGGTGATCCGACGGGGGTCCGAGGACAACACCCTGGGTGGGCAGCGGTACAACGATTACGGGCTGGGGGATGCGCAGGACCGGCTTGCGGAGGACCTGCTCGAGCCGGACGCGCCGTGGCTGGTGGCTGCGCGGGGAGCGCTCGGGCCGCTGCCGCCGGCGCCGGGGTGGCCGCCGTTCAACGTGACGCCGACAGCGGAGCCGGTTGCGCGGGGGTCGCTGACGATGCCCCTGCCGGTGCTTGCGGATGATCTGGTGCCAGAGTTTGAGCGCTCGCCGGCGCTGGTGCGGTCTGCAGACCGCGCTGCGGCGGTGGCAGCCGCGTCGTACACCGGGTTGAAGGGCGGCGATGACGGGGTGGCCACCGGCGTGATCGTGCTGCTGGCTGTAGGGGGCCTGCTGGCGCTGCTCGCGCTGGCGGCAGGGGTGTGGGCGTCGCGCACGCTGCGGCCGCCGCAGCAGCCCGGGGACAGCAAGGGAGCCTTGCTGTCGCAGCCGCGGCGACCGCGGCTGCCGGCGTGGATGTCTGTCGGTGATACCACGGTGCCGCCCCCCCTCCCATGCCCTGCCTTGGCCGCGTTGGTTTTGCTGTTGCACTCAAACACCGTGATTTAGTCGCGGTATGCGCGGCAAGTGCGATTACCTGTATCAACATGTCATAAGATTGCTGTGTAGTCTCTGAAGATTCTGTCAGGCGTGAGCATGCTGCCCATGCTCTGGCTGCTGCAGCATGCCAGCAGCGCCTCCTGCTGTTGTGCTAACGCACCGCGCAGTTCTTCCTCGACCATGACCATCTACTTCTTTGACAGTGCATGATGATGCATTGTGCCAGACATTGAGTTGAGTTGGTCGAGAAGTTCTCGCCGGGAGTGGGAGCAAGTATGTGCCGAGGTGTGCTGAGCTCAGCTGGGCCATGCCGTGCAGACGTCTCACGCTACCGGCGTAACTCCCATCATCTCAGACCAGGGCAGCCTCCCGCGCCACACAGGCTCATCTGTGTCGGGCGGTATGCAAAACAGCGCGAGCATGCCGCAGTCCGCGATGAACCCTCAGTACGAGTATGCGTTGCCGACCCAGGTCGCGATGCTTATGGGCGGCCCGATCCTGGAGACGGAAGTGGAAGAGGACCCGGCCGCGGCCGATGCCGGCAAGCGTGGCGGCCGCGTGAGCCACAAAAAGCGCGGCGAAACCAGCGGTACTAGTACCACAGGGGACGGGGACATGCTGCGCATGCTGCAGCTGCCCGTGCTGGCCGCCACGCAGCCGAGCGGCGTGCCGTCGGATCGGGGTCTGTCGTTGACGGACGGCAGCGCGGGGAGCGGGGCCGGCGGGGGCGGGGGGAGCCTGCCGGGGAGCAACACGGCGCCGCTGGCGGGGGTGCCGTCGGCGGCGGGCGGCCGGGAGCAGTCGCTGCGGGTGCGCACCGAGGAGCCGGGGAGCACGATCGTCATGACGCCGTATGACGACACGTACATGCATGCGACGCGGACGATGGGGGCGTCGGGGAGCGTGGCGTCGCGTACCATGCACACCATGGACGGGACGATCGGGAGCACGAGCACGTCCGGGGAGGGCTGGCGGACGACGGGAACGCCGCCGGCGCCGCCGCCGCAGCAGCAGGGGGGGGAGGTGTTTGGGATACGAATGCAGCGGACGGAGGGGGCGGAGGGAGAGGCGGAGAGGCTGGAGGATGCGGCAGTGCGCGCGCCGGCGGCAGACGTGGTGGAGCAGGCGGGGGAGGACGGCGGTGGCGGGAGCCGGATACGGCGGCTGCAGCGGCTGCTGGACGCCTTTGGGGAAGATGACGTGTTCCTGGGACGGTTCGAGATGCTGGGGCGGCAGCAGCGGCGGCGCGGAGGTGCGCTGCCCTCGTGGCCCTTATTGCCCTCCCTGTTCCTGGGTCAAGTTGCTGTAGGTGTGCGGGACGGCGGTCTGGCTGGCTGCGGCGTGGTGCTTTGCGCGCGCTGTGTTCCCTGCTCTTGTGCAAACTTCGCGGTGCAGTTGCGCGAGCGTGCCGCAGATGGCTTCGGATGCACGCGGACCGGGATCTAGATGATGTGGAGCAGCTGCTGCGCCGCCCAGCCGCTCTCTCTCTGCCGCATGCACATCAGCTCCTGCTTCCCTGTTCATCAGAGACGTCAATGGCCTAATCAGCTTCGGCAAGTATCTACATTTACATTTAGCTTTGCATTTACATGGACTCTGGTACCGATGCCCGCCTGACGTTCATGTGATGCCACTTGGAATGGTTTTACATCCCTTGGAATGTGTTTACATCCCCCTTTGTTTCTTCTTGCCACATTGATGTTGCATGTATCGAGCATCACTGGCAGTGGCCCTCAGCCGGCAGGCCTGGCGTGCAGGGCAGGCCATCGTGCAGTTCGCAGAGGGCGTCTCAGACCGCTGCGAGTATGCCATCAAGTTCTTTCTGGACTACGAGGCCTTCCTCGTAGAGGCCGCCCTCTATGCTGCGTGCTTCCCTTACATACGCAACGAAGTCTCAGATGAGGTGATAGAGCGCGCCGACAGGGTTGCACAGAGCGCGGACGGCGGGCAGGCGGCCCCGATGTCGGACGTCGCTGCGCGCTTCCTGCCGCAGGTCGAGTCCGTGTCCGACGGCTCGGCGGGGGGCCTGGAGGACCCCCGGGGGCGGTGGCTGCCGCCATGCATTGTGATGGAGAAGGGGGAGTCACTGCATGACTGGAGCGACCGCGCTGAGCCGGACCTCTTCACCGCCCTCGCGGTGTGCTGCCGTACCTTCTGGAAGCTTCAATGCCATGATATCACAACGGCATCGTGGTGTTCGATGCGTCGGCATGTTTGCCTGCCTCTGTGTGATACCACCGTGTGGACTATACCTCTGTAATGTATACGTGTATACGCGGAGTATGCCTCTGTAATGTTTCTCAGCACGGCATCACGGCCATGCACGGGTTTTTGAAGCGTAATGGCCCCATGCATGAGCATGCAATTGCCCTTGCAAACAGGCAACTCTGTGGACTCCCACGTGCAGTGATGCCTGGTCCCTTCGCAGGTGCTGTCCAACATCTCCAAGCGGCTTGCGGACATGCATGAGGCCGGGTACGTGCACCGCGACCTCAAGCCCGCCAACGTCATGTGGCTGCCCCGCGCCAACCGCTGGACCGTCATCGACTTTGGCTGCGTCGCCCGCATCGGCGAGGTCGCGCCCCTGAGCTTCACGCTGGCCTACGCCGCGCCTGAGGTCGCTGCGGCGTTCTCCGCCGGGGAGCGCTTCATCGAGTCCCACATCGCACTGGACACGTGGTCGCTGGGGGTGATGGCGTTCGAGCTCCTCACCGGGGCTCCTGCGTTCAACCTCCTGAGTGACGGCCGCCGGGGGGTGCGCCCACGCCACCTCCCTCCCCAGTGTTTATCATAGCAATCGTTCTATCGCACCAGATGCAACAGTGCAGCCAGTCGTGACATGTTCTTCTGGGCAATGCACAGTGAAACGCGGGTGTTTTTTGGTTATCTAGGTTGCAGCTATCGCAGAAGATCGTCTGCTGTGTGCTTATGACAAACACTGTCCCTCGCGGCTCCCTGGAGCACCGTGCAGCATCCTTGTGATTAATCTGTGGTCGTTCGGCACTCTTACCACGAATCTCATGTGCATCGTGATGTAAATGAGATTCGTGGTAGATTGTCTCACATCCGGAATTTTCCCACTCACTGCCCGCCTGCTGGATAATCCTCATGCTGTGCCGGGCGACCGCGCGGTGGCGGCAGGGTGTGGCAGACTCGTGGCGTCACAGTCTGCCACCTTGCTGCTACCATGGATTAGTGGGCCGCTATCCGACAAACACTCTCAAAAATGTTTATCACAGATGCTGTAGTTGGGAATGCTCAGCCAACAAATCGGAGATTACAGGATTAATATTGGGCGGGAGAACGGGGCGAGCAGCCGCGCGATGACACCGGCCGTGAGATAACCACAAGGGCGCCTGTGCGCATTGCAGACTTGCAAGGTGGAGCACTGTGTGTGACACAGTGATAGATCTAGGAGCACTGTGTGCAGGTGCTGGCGCGGCTGCGGGGGGATCGGCCGCTGCCGTGGGAGGGACAGCTCAGCCCGGTCGTGCAGCGCCACCTCGGCACCTTCAAGGGGCCCGTCCTGCAGCTGCTGCACCGCGAGCCCTCCCAGCGCATCTCCATGCGAAAGTTCCACCTGACCTGCTCCAGGCTCTTCGCCGCCCGGACCACCGTCGAGGCCTAGACTCGAACTGGCGGGGCTGCCATCGAGGACCGATTTCGCGCTGCCGAATTCGCTCCGCCGATTTTGCACCGGACAGGCGACAGCAGCTGCCTGGCGGACCTCTCTACGAGGCGTGCGGGCCATTGTTTGCATGCAAACAACGCATGCGGGCCATGTGCGACTCGGAGGAAGGCATGCAAGGGGCAAGGGGCGGGGCGGGGGGCAACCGGGACGATGAGGGCAGATGACACAGAATCGGGCACATGATACGGGAACGGGAAATGGTCGGCGTCAAGTGTGAGACGGGAATCCAGGCCGGCGGTGGGTCTCTCCTGAGCTGCGCCGGTTTGGCGGGAAGTGTGATCGCC
The DNA here is from genome assembly GCA_024500015.1 of Ulva compressa. Taxonomy (NCBI): domain Eukaryota; kingdom Viridiplantae; phylum Chlorophyta; class Ulvophyceae; order Ulvales; family Ulvaceae; genus Ulva; species Ulva compressa. The sequence goes on along the minus strand of JALKAD010000035.1, from coordinate 49,436 downwards.
TTGACAATCAAGATCGCCGTGACGGTGTGTGCGTGGCAGGCTCGCGGCGCGCCGGGGCTGCCAGCACCTCAGACACCCCATCGCTTCCGTTCTGGTCCTCAGCGAAGGGCCCCCCTCTGTGCCATGTTGTAGTTACCTTTGGAGCATAATTACCATTCAAGCATGTCGTGTCGTTCCGTTGAGGGAATGACGCTCTCCACATCTGCTGACTCCACTGGAGGCCGCTGCACACATGTGCCTACGTGCGGCATCCAATCCCTGTGCTCATCTGCTGACGGCCTTGTGCGCCGATGGGGAGCCCCGGTGTGCCTGCTGTGTGTGCTGGCCTACCGCTGGTCCACGGACGGTTACCTGCTGTGCGCGTAGGCCGGCAGAGGGTGCTGCTTCGGCGGCATTCCCGGCCAGCTGTGCCGCGCCACCACAGCGGCAACCCCGGCTGCCGTCACGCTGCCGGCTGCCGCGAGAGCCGCACGGGCCCCCGCAGCACGGGCTCCCGAAGCGGCTGTGTGTGCCCATTGCGGCTGTCATCTGCGACGGGAGTAGGGTATCGTTGTAGATGCATGGCGTGCGTAGGAGCGGACCACGTTTCCAGCGTGACCTGGGGCGTGCTGCCTAAATTTGCTGGTTTCATCTGGTTTCATCATTGGCTATGGCGAATAATGCGGGTGCGTTGATTGCGAGTTGCGCACGTGTGTAGCGTGTGTGTGTAGCATGCATGTGAGCTGGACACCCCTTGCTCAAGCTCGGCGTTTGCCGCAGTGTGTTTGTGCTGGTCCTTTCTGGTGTGTGGATCTCAGCGCTCGACTGGGGCACCACTTCGGAGTTTCGCGGTAGACTTGCAGGGATAGAGTGTAAATCTGCCTTTCCATACCGGTATGGTCATGTCTCTTGAGCTGTTCCTGTCTTGTTGCAGCTTGGTGCAACACCGTTCCAGCTTAGCAGTGTTCCGTGCAGCACACAGACACAAGAACTGGTGTATCATGAGTACGCCAGTGCCAAAAGTTCAAATGGAACGCTGGCCGGGTCCCTGCAGTAATGCTCATAGCCATGACAAGCCTGTTTCGGAGACAGAGATAGAGCTGGGCCTCAGTAGCACTGAAGGCACCAAGTTCTTGAGCCTGTGCAGCCTTCATCTTGTCGTGTGGCCTCTGGGCTGTGCCGGTTTGCTGCAGACAAGCACGCAAATGCGCTCAGGATGGCCATGTTTATCCAAGAGTATGTAGGGACCTCTACAAGAGGCAAGCTCCTGTTGCAGAACGGGGGCAGGTGGGTTCCAACATTTGTTTAGTGTTGCTCAGCGAGAACACACTGGTCCAGTATGCATTTGGAATAGACCCGCCAATTCTGCAGCCAGATCATCTTGAATCGCCCGAATGCGAATTTGGGTGCCCTTTTCAGCCTTCTACAGATCCCGCTGCGGAAGAGGATTCTCATCTTGCGCACCTTCTCCTCCTGAAGCTTCAACGACCGAGCGCGCGTGTGTTGAACAGCAACGCAGAGTCGGCTCGGCTGCGTGTCAGGACGTAGTGTGCATATAGACGGCCCGAGACTCATCGCTTCTGTTAGCTGGTGCGTTGTTGCATATGCGCAGGTCCCGACATCGCGATGGTCCCACGGCAGCTCCGTTCCGGTTGCTGTCAATTCGTGACTCCAGCGTGCCGGATGGCCACGCACGCACAGCCTAACCCATGATGTTCTATTGTCGGCGATACGTGTCATGGTCATGCCTGTCTTCCGCGCAGCTTCGTTTAGGCGGCCTTGGAAAATTGTGCATACGCGCAATGGCGCTGCCACACCACGAATACACAGGCCTGTGGGCTTATGTGTTGTCGGGTTTATACACCGCCTCTGCCAAAATGGCCACCAACTCAAGGTGGATTCTCATGGCCCTGTGCTGGGCTACGTGCGCTCGTGCACCGGTACGCAGCGTAATGCATCGTCGATTGCACCAAGGGCAACACGAGATGCAGCACTGCTGTCCGAGATCGGGACGATCGATCTGCGCTGCCGTGACACCTAATCACCACAAACGACAAGCCCACCCGTCGATTTGTAATGCTCTGGGTGTTCGGCGGAAACAATCCGCGGTGCGAGCACGCGTGCGCGAAACTGCATTGAACCTGCCTTGGCCGACTCGCGCCTGCGCCTGCGATCATTCAGCCTTCGTCAATCATGTTCGCTATCTCGCCTGGTGTTTGTACACGGACGCCTGAGCACGCACACTGCAGTAATCTTTCTTTCGGCCTTAGATTTTGGGTTTGTGTTGGTCAATGATACTTTCTATTTTCAACTTCCGCTGCCCCGCGCGACAACAGTAGACGACTGAACGCACGTTCCAAACAAATCGTCAGGCTTGTAGCAGAGGCCTAGGACAGGATTTCGTGTTACCGACCAAAGAAAACTTTTCTTTCTGTTGAAGCTGGTGTAGTGCGCTGTCTTGCAGTTGCGCGGTCAATTACAAGTCGTGTCAGTTCGCGGTGACAAGTCATGCCCCGGCAACAGATGGTACTCAATTTGGGCACCCACTCCTTCCACGACGCTAGCTGAGGCGGCGCCCACGCCTCAGCCCAGCATGAAAAGGCTTCCATTCAAATCCTGCTGGCTGTCCCAGCCAAGTCTGCGAGTCGCGGCGAGGGCAGCCATGCTGCTTCTGCAGCTGGTTGCGCCTGGCCTGGCTGAAATGGTGACGGCCGCTTCCACGGTACAATCCGAGCAGGTGCGAACGGGATCTACCCACATGTGCTTGTACATTATTCAGGCTAGAATGCTGCGGCAGCGTCGGGCTTGAGCCGCAAGCCGGGCACGCAAACGCCGTTCTCGGAAGCCTCGTCGAAGCCGGAGCTCAATGCCGCCGCAGGCACTGGCACGAGACCACATAGTAGCAGTCAGATCAGTCCATGGCACGTACAGTGCGCATTCGCAGTGTTGTGCGCAGCACTGCGGCCGTCCACCTTGCACACATCGGCTGATCATAGTGCATCCATAAGCCAGCGCCAGTCGGCAAGCGACGCGCACGTTTGTTCCACGCTCCCCCCGAATGAGACAGATCACACCTGATCCTCTCACTCTCTCTTGCTGCCATGGCCCGCATGGCCACAGGCTCTCTCTGTACTAGCCTGGACATTCCAAACAGTGTCCATGCTCACCGACACCCCACGCCACGCCGCCCTCCGACCCCGGCCATGCTACACATGTGCACAGAACAAGGGCGACCCTGGTGCTTGTCACTGTTTGTGTGGGAACATGCTTCCCTCGGAACTGCTGGGGCCTCGATCTAGCCAGTGCAACACCCATGTACACGCATGTATGGAAATCTATAAGCTATTTCCGAGGTCGTGCACCATGCATGCCACACAACCCCTCCACGCACTCCACGCAACACCTCCCCTGTCCCAGCTGGCCAGTCGTGGACTGTTAGGAATCCGTGCATTGGTGTGACGGCCATGCAGAACTCAGTACCAGCTCGAGCATGCACTCGTGCCCGAGACTACATATTCAGCACGCCACAGTGTTGCAACGCCAACTTGGACACTGTGTTCACGTGCATTCGGTTCTCGCCCAATGTGGACCACCTCCTCACTACGTGCTCTTATCGTCTACCCTTCTACAGGCCGACGGACCCGCTCCGCTGTCCAGCCGCGCGCTGCTCCAGACCGACGCCGACGCTGCGGCCCCCAGCCCAACTCAGCCGAAGCTGCCGACTGTGGCGGCGGCTGCCGTGTCCGTGGTCACGACGGCGGCGGAGCTGCAGGCGGCGGCCGTGGCGGCTGCGCAGGACATCGAGCTCCAGAGCCACTTGGACCTGCGCAGCCTCGGGCGTATCACCAACCCTGACCTGCCGCGGGACACCACGGAGGAGGGCGTGCTGGATTACGCGTTACTCTACGTCCACGGCGGCATGCGGTCCATGCGGGTCCGCATCCTCCCTGCCCGCCTGCTCATCTGGCTGTGGTGGCTCATGCATCTGGCTCATGCATCTGGCTCATGCATCTGGCTCATGCATCTGGCTCATGCATCTGGCTCATGCATCTGCTCATGCATCTGCTCATCAGTGTCCTCCACTGTCCAGATTGTTCGAGCCTGCTGCTGTGCTCCGCAGCAAGCGCGGCTGTCGCCGGCAATGCACACGCAGTCATGCATTGGTCAGCACTCTGAGCCTCAGCGCACTGAGTCTCAGCGCACACAACCCCGCGTGCACAGCGCGCGCAGCAGGGCGGCCTCTTGCTTTGTCCGCCCAAGCCGTGTTTGAGCACGGTCTTGCAGCCGCACGGAGGCCCTGCGCTCAATTTGTAAAAGATTGGCAAATGCATGCCATCTGCAGCCGTGCCCGGCACTAGAGTGCACACGCTAGAACTCGGACAGATCCAATGTTACACTACCTGCATTAGCACACGAGCATTTCTTGTGAGATACGTTACAGATGAATGCTCCACAAGGTGGTAACAGGTGTTAACAAGAATCCTCCCTTCTCCTGCCCCTGCGTCCGCGGGTGCAGTGGCCGGTGCCCGTGCAGGTGGCGTGATTTTCGTTTATTTCTGTCCTCCTAGTTTCTTTTAGTGCTGTGGCCACATCCGCTCCCTGTGGCCTCCATGCTGACCGTACGTCACGCTGGGGGCATATCCCCCCCCCCCCCCCCCCCCCCCCCCCATAGCCACACAGCTGCGCCGCATGCATGATTCTGTCTCCGTGTCCAAGAGCACGTTGACACCCCCAACACGATGCATCGATGACACGCTTATGCTGTGCCGTGCAGGGCAACTGCAGCGACCCAGACGCGGCCACCGCCCTCGCCCTCTCCCCGGAGGAGGCAGCCGCGCTGCTGCCGCTGAAGCCGCGGCAGTGCCTCGTAATCGTGCCGGACAACATGCTCGTCATCAACGGCGGCGAGTTCTGGCTGGACAACGTGTACCTGCGCCTCGCGCGCACCCAGTTCCTCCCGGACTTTGCGTTTGTGACGGTCGGGCTGCCGCTGAACCGCGACGTGTCGCAGATCACAGCAGGCCGCGTTGCCGCGACCAACGTCACTGTGCAGAGCGAACAGCGCGGCTGCGCCGAGGGCTTTGCCGTCATCTCAGAGGACTCGAGTGTGCTCCTGCAAGGTGTGGTGCTCGCGGCCGTCTGTGTGCCATGCGTGCTGGCCCTCATGTGTGCCCGTGCTGGGCGTTTCGGCGCGTCCATGTTGGTCACAACTTCGAAATTTTGAGGAAGCAGCAGCATGCGGATTGAGAAAGTTTGACACGCTGCAGCTGTCTTTGTGTATAGCTGAGTGTACCCGCGCACAAATTTGCCTCTCATGCGTGCGTCGGATGTTGCCTCGCATGCGCGCAATCAAGATGGGGAATTTCCACGTCCGGGGTACAGTGTGCGGTCCGGGGTACAGGGTACAGCGTGCGAGGCATTCCTCCCTGTGCATGCGCCTGATGCATGCGCCGCTGTGCACTCGAAGTTGAGTACATGCGGTGTGTGTGTGTGTGTGTGTGCACGCTGGAGCTCCATGGAGCATGTGTGTGTGATGTATCATGCATGCGTGTACATGCAATGTGTGCACACACGCGCGCTATCACAGTGTACGGGGTGTTACACAGCATGTGGGTGTCCGCCTCCGTGGCCCGGCGGGATGTAACACCCACAGTCCGCGGTGTAACACCCACAGTCCGCCTCCGTGGCCTAGCGGTGTGTATTACAACCACATGCTGTGTAACACCCACATGCTTTATCTCTTGAGATAGCGCGTCTACGCGGTGCATGGATCCTGCGCGGTGCATGGGTCCGGTCGGCTCCCCTGCCAGCACGCCGTGCCAATGTCTGAGCCTCTTGTCTATGCAGCGCAAGTGCAACAGTTGGCTTGCCGTTTCGAAACTGAGTCCTCCTTCCTGTCCGCCCCTCTCCGTAGGAGTGCTGTGGCCGATGCCCGATTGGGTTTGGCGTGACACCCAGTACATATTTTGTTTCTTGTTTCTTTTTGTTTTTGTTTTTTTGGGTTTGTGTGTTTGTTTGTTTGTTTTTAGTAATTTTATTTTCCTGCGATGCGGCTCGCACAGAACATTGCACGTCCGGCCGACACAGGCCGCGGTTCTGCTTGCAACCTCCTGCAGGGACCGCCAGGGAGTGCCTGCATGCAGGCCATATACTGGCTAGTACTGGCAGTTTTGTTGTAGAACATAACTGTGTGCCTGCTGTGAGCGAGTACAGGTTTACATTTAATTGGGTGTAAATGGGTACAAATGGGCACATGGGAAAAAAATTACATTTCAAAGTAATATATTCACAGCCTGTCCCCCGCAGTGCAGCAAGTCCCCCACACGGCAACTCCACAGCGCGGTAGGACGGCCGAGGCGCTGTGCTCACTGCAGTGCACAGCACACAGCATCTGACAGGCGGCACCACCTGGTGCTCAACAATCGAGATCCTCCCAGAAACACAGCCTCTCTCCCTTGTCATCATGCCATACGGGCAGTATGATACCGCAAATGGATGCTAGTGCTCTGCCGCTCAGCACGCGCTGGAGGCAACTCCGCAGCATGCATGCAGACTGTATCTTCACGGACTGGCGCGGCGGCGCGTCGCCGCTGCGCGTCTCGCACAGCGTGGCCAACATCGTCGACACCGTCTTCCGGAACACGCGCCTCCCCGTGGAGCTCGCCGACGTCTCCTTCAACGGCGTCGTGCGCTTTGAGCGTGCTGCGCTCGCCGATGTCACCCTCTCGCGCGGCGACATCGTCAGCACCAGTTTCAACGATTACTACCTCGACCCCGTAAACGACGTGTACTACTACGCGGACGATGACTCAGCATACGACGTCGCCGCAATGGAGGTTCCGATCGACGGGCGGGGGGAGTTTGGGGCAGAGTTTGTGGTTGAGGAGGCTGTAATGAGTGACTGCGTTTATCTGAAAGCAGATGATGGGGTGGTGCAGCCGGGGTGTCCAGAGGTGTCGGCGGAGCACCGTCGCGTCATGCTGCGCCGCGGGTCGCGTGGCGGGCTCGCGCAGGATCTGGATCCGGCGGGTGAGTCGGCGGCGGTGCGGCTGGCGAATAACCTGGTCGCGGCGGACTCGCCATGGCTGCTCGCGCTGCGTGCTGCGCTGGGGGAGCTGCCGGCAGCACCGCAGGGGTGGCCGGAGTTTGATGTGGCGCCGGAGGGGGACCCGATTGAGCCGGCGCCGCTGGGGGCGCCGCTGCCGGCGGTACCGGGGACGGTGGTACCGTCTTTGGCGCGCACGGCGGCAGCAGCGCGCGAAGGGGGTACGGCGGCGGCGGATCTGCGGGCAGCATACACGGGTCTTCCCGACGAAGAGGCCGGACCCTCTGCGGGGGTGCTTGTGGCCGTGGCGGCTGTGGGACTGGCGGCGGTGATTGCCGCCGTGGCGGCGGCGTGGGCGGCGCTGGTCCTGCGACGGATGAGGAAGACACAAGAGCGGCTGGAGGGGCGCCTGCTGTCGCGGCCGCGGCGGCCGCGGCTGCCGTCGTGGATGTCCGGGGGCGTCGACACAATGACGGTGCGCTGTGCTCATGATTCCCAAGCTGTGAGTAAAGGTGTTTCCAGCGCTCAAATAGCGCAACGCGGTTCGCATAAGGGTGCATATGCGCACCCAGAAGCGTCGCCGCTGTTTGCAGTTGTCGCTTCCCTACCTCTGCGTGCCTTACGCCACGGCCCTATGCCTTACACCATGGCCGCTATAGCGCGCTATATGTAGGGTTGCTATGTGCAGCCCTATGCACAGCTATGTGGGCGCGGCACACGTCGTGCGTCGCTATGTGTGCTAGTGGAGAAACCCCGTAAGCTTGCGTTCTCTGTTGCCGTCTCGCAGTCACCTCGTATGGTAAGGGTGTTTCTGTTGTAACATGTGGTTCAGACTAGTCCGAAATACTTGCGATGGAGCGATTCGCATGGCAGCGGACTGAGACGGAGCCCTGTAGAAGCATAACACTCCTCGACACTCCGCAGGGGAGTCAAAGCACCACATTTGCTCCTGCCTGCTTTCCGCTGAGTGATACTTGTTGAACTGAGTGATGCTGGCTGTGTGGTGCTGAGCAGTGGGCCACACTGTGCAGGAGTCAAACGCGACGAACATAACTCCTGTCGTCTCGGACCGCGCCAGCAGTGGCACGCCTCAGACGGGGCTGTCTGCGTCTGGGCGCCTTCAGAGCAGCAGCAGCAGCAGCATGCCGCAGTCGGCGATGAACCCTAACTTTGAGTACGCACTGCCGACTCACATTGCGCGCCTCATGGGCGGCGCGATCATGGAAACGGAGGACGAGGCCGAGGGCGAAGCCGCGAAAGGGAACGGGGACGGGTATGAAAAGAAGGGCGGTGCCGCTGGCGGCGGCGACGGCGGCGGCCCGACGCCTGGGAGCGCACCCTGGATGCTGCAGCTGGCGTCGCTGGCGGCCACGCAGCCGAGCGGCGTGCCGTCTGAGCGGGGGCTGGCGGTGACGGACGGCAGCGCGGGGAGCGGTGCGGGTGGGGGCAGGAGGAGCCTGCAGGGGAGCAACACGGCGCCGCTGGCGGGGTCGAGCGCGGCGCGCGTGCGGCAGGAGTCGCTTGACGCGCACACAGAGGGGCCGGGCAGCACAGTGATTGTGGCGCCGTACGACCTGACGCAAAGCGGCAGCGGCATGTGGACGACGGAGGGCGGGGGGACGCGCATGCATACGGTCGGGGGCACGATCCCGACGAGCACGTCGGGGGGGGAGTGGCGCAGCACGCGCAGCATGGGTAGCACGGGTAGCACGCCGCCGTCGACGGCGGGGCCGTCGTCGGCGGGGATAAGGATGCGCAGGGGGCGGGTGTCGAGCTCGGAAGGGGGGTCCGGGGCGCGGGGGGGTGGGGGGGCCGGGCTCGCGCCGTCAATGGACGTGGGGCAGTCAGCAACGGATGTGAGTTTATCAGACGCGCGGATCCGGCGGCTGCACCGGCTGCTGGACGCGTTTGGCGAGGAAGACCTGTTCCTGGGACGGTTTGAGATGCTCGGGCGGCAGCAGCGGCGGCGCGGCGGTGCGCTCTGACCTCGGCTTTATCTGCTGTGCTGTGCATGCTGTGCGTGCTACCGTTTGGGATGGTGGCTCTCTGCTGTGCCCGGCGTGGGCAGAGGCTGGCGGCCACATGTCCATGGCCACGCACACTTGTGCCAAAATCTTACAATGCGCAGCACGCAGCACGCAGCACACAGCAGGCAGCATGCATGTGCAGGTCAGGCCATCGTGCAGTTTGCGGAAGGGGCAGCGGACCACTGCGATTACGCCATCAAGTTCTTCCTGGACTACGAATCATTTCTCACCGAAGCCGCGCTCTACGCTGCGTGCTTCCCGCACGTCCGTGCTGAGGTGTCGGACGATGTCATCGCACGCGCCGACGCCGCGGCGGGCCTCACCAGCAGCGGCGACGCCGCAGTGCCGATGTCGGAGGTTGCGGCGCGCTTCCTGCCGCAGGTGGAGTCGGTGTGCGACGGCTCGGCGGGGGGCCTGGAGGACCCCCGGGGGCGGTGGCTGCCGCCGTGCATCGTGATGGAGAAGGGGGAGTCTCTGCACGACTGGAGTGACCGCGCTGAGCCCGACCTCTTCACGTCTCTTGCGGTGCGCGCCGTGTTTTGCTGATGGGCGCGGATGCACACGTGACCGCACACCTGAGCACATTTCCGGGGACGTGAATCGCTTTTTCTGGGAACAAAAGCCTCGTTTATTGGCTTCATGTGGCCTGCCCCAGAACACCAGCAACTTGACAACTGAGGCTTGGATCCACCACCAACCGCATGTACATGTAGTGCACAGACGTGTCCGCCACAGATCTGCCACGGCTGAATTAAGGATTGCATACGGCGTTTCTCTGCTGCGTTTCCTGCTGCGTTTGCCTACCCTGCCCCTGCACACTCAGCTGCAGCGATCGGCTCGTGTTTGCATCATCGCCTCTGCCGCCGATGCCGCTTCAACCTGTTGGCATCGAGTGGTATCAAGCCTCACTGGCTGAGTGGCCACCAGTTCGACCCATTTCGAGTCCAGACACATCGGATATGTAACATACCTTGCAAGAACATACCTCATGAGTGCATGCTGTGCATGAGTGCATGCTGTGCCACGCAGGTGCTGTCCAACGTCTCCAAGCGGCTCGCCGACATGCATGACGCCGGGTACGTGCACCGCGACCTCAAGCCCGCTAACGTCATGTGGCTGCCCCGCGCCAACCGCTGGACCATCATCGATTTCGGCTGCGTCGCGCGCATCGGCGAGGTCGCGCCCCTGAACTTCACGCTGGCCTACGCGCCGCCGGAAGTCGCGCGGGCCTTCACGGCAGAGCACCGCCGCATCGAGTCAAACCCTGCGCTAGATGCATGGTCCCTCGGGGTGATGGCCTTCGAGCTCCTGACTGGCGCGCCAGCCTTCAACCTCCTCACAGACGGCCGGAGCGGGGTACGCATGCATGCATGCATGTACCACATGCATGCCGCCCTGCTCTGTGTACAGGCGGAGTCATGTGCACGCACACAGGTCGCACACCTCGCATCCGGCTTTCACCACAACACTCAAGCCACTCCACGTGCATCATGTTGGCTGCTTACGCTGCGCTGCCATCTGCATGTGCACTACTCCCGTCTGCAAGTGCACTGTGCGCCTTTTCATCGCTTCCAGGTGCGCCGCAAGTTACCCCTGAATGTGCACATCATCAGACAATGTCACACGTAATTATGTATACCACAGTTTCATTACAGTGTAACGCTCGGGCCGGTTGCGCGCAAAGATTGGTGCCTTCCAGCTACGTAAGCAGAGCCACGCGTGCTGAGGACCCGCCGTGACCATGCTGCGTGCTGTGCAGGTCATGGCGCGGCTGCGTGGCGACCTGCTGCTTCCGTGGGAGGGCGTGCTGAGCACCGCCGTGCTGCGCCACCTCGGCTCATTCCGGGGGCCCATCCTGCAGCTGCTGCACCGCGAGCCCTCCCAGCGCATCAGCATGCGGCAGTTTCACGTCGCGTGCTCCAAGCTCTTCGCGGCCCGGACCACCGTCGAGGCGTAGTCGCGCCGTCCGACATCGGCAGCGGCGGCCAGCCGCGCTCGCGACCGCTGTCCGTCTGCACACCGCGGCGGCTGGCCGAGCCGAGATGGCCGCGCGTGCTGTGCGTGCCCACTGTGCTGTGTGAACAGTCAGCGGCAGGGCATGCACAGCACGGCTGCTGCGAGTCTGGTGCTGTGCTCGTGGGCGCTTGCTCCGAGTCGGCCGGTCACCACTGGGTTGACTGTCGACACTGCAGACGCGCGAGGACCACAGGGGTGGACGCTGCACGCTGTGCACGCTGTGCGGTGCGCAGTGTCGGGATTTTGCTGCCTGCTGCCGCACACATGCTGTGCATGCTGCGTGTTGATACACTCGACCTTTGCACTCCGCGCTCGTTGCGCTCTTAGCATATGAATGGCTCCGCCACCAATTGCGGCGCGCACACGGCCGCGTCTGGCAGTCCAGACCTGCATAGTTTGAGCTTCTGAAAACACCTCAAATTTGGCACATTGTGACGGGGACACAGTCATGCTGTGTGCTGCGTGCTGTGGATCCTCCGTTGAAGACCCCCCCAGCAGCACACGTTGCCACAATATCATTTGCGTCGTGCACGTTTTGCACGTTTGCGCAAGGCCGTCTTTTCTCGTTGCTGGATTGCGGTACTGCCTATCATTCGATGAGCGTCTTCTGTGATGCTGCGATGGATTTACTGCTGGGTTTCAAATCGACAGCGCATCGTGTAACTCTGCTGTGGATGCCTTTCCTGCATTCGCGTGACTCAGTCCGCACCCCCACAGGTCATGTGGTTGTGTCGCAAGCCGGATACTGTGTTACACATCCGCGCCTCCTTGTAGCAGTGCTATGTAGCAGTGCTATGTAGCAGTGCTATATAGCAGTGCCATGTCGCAGTGCTATGTAGCAGTGCTATGTAGCAGTGCTATGTAGCAGTGCCACGTCGCAGCGCTGTTGCGACATGCAGCTGTAGCTGATGCCCGCCAAGCGCTCAGGCTGGCATCCGTCCGGTGTTGGCGTGCTCCCTCATTTCCTTCAGCCTGTGGCTTGTAATAGCAATGTTTCAGCGCAGTGCTTTCTGGGTTATGCGAATCTCTGCGTGTCGGCCGGTTCCATGCCCAGTGCCGAGTACAATTCTGTGGTTGACGCGGTGGTGGGGTGCGTTGGAGTGCGCGTGTGTGGCTTCGCGGGTGCGGTTGTGTCAGTTGTGCCGGTTCGTTGTGGCTTTGCGCCTGTCGCTGTTGCTGCGTGTTGCTGCCTGCTTGCGGGGTTTTGGTCGTCTGCTTTCCTGTTGCTGTTGCTGTCGCTGTCGCTGTCGCTGTTGCTGATGCCTTCGGTGCCGGGCGCTCGCGTGGATCTCCATGTAACAATTCTTTGCACCGCCACTGTTCTGCCCATGCGCCCACCCCGCCATTGATCCCCCCACTTGCTTGATCGGGTCATCCATGTTCCGGAGGCGGAGGCCACGGGTGCGCTTGCTGAGGCCCGCGTGTCCCCCTGCCAGTGGTGCCACGTGGCGAGGCGCACATCTCACGGCCGTGCACGGCCGTGCACGGCCCTCCACCCATGCCGTGGCGGCCGCCAAGCCGCTTCACTTTCAGACATACGATGGACCGCCGCCCCCTCAGCCGGGGGCTCTGCTGCGTCACGTCGCGACGCATACATGCATGGCTCCTCCCGCAGCTGGCGCCGCGGTGGCGCGCCATGGGGCCCGATTACGCCGGTACAGCAACTGCGGTTGCAACTCCAGGGGCCGTGTACATGTACATCCGCTGCGTGCTGTGGCGCGTGCCGAATTATTTGCTGTCGTGGAGTCTGCTTTGCGCAGCATATGGTACGCTCTGTACGTAACGCCGTTGCGCGCAAGCCTTGCCGCGCGGCCTACGTATACCGTGATGTCTGTTCGAGAACATCAAGGTATACGTACCACCACAAGATATCTAGAAATTTCGAAGTAAGAACTCGTGCGATCAGTTGCTGATGGTCGAGAGATCCTGGCGAAAACGAACACTGTACATACTTCGTGCGCGCCGACCAGTTAGTGTCCGCCGTCAAGCTTCCCACCGGGTGGACAGAGCTCGCACCCACGAGTCTCGTTGTGCAGGCTGGGTCGATCATGCGCATAGAAATGTGAGCAGGCCTGGCAAACAACAGAATCAGACTCACCAGACAGTTGACTGAGGCTGGCGTGGACTTCGCCTTCACTATTCGGCAGTTGACTTGGCATGCCGAACATGTCACCACAGCCCACGCGGGCACGAGTTATATCACATCCTTGTCGGACCGCATCGCTTTGCCAGTGCCATTAGCGCGCTGAAGACGGCTGGTCCTGGATTGTCACTGTCGTTTGATTGTGGATCTCATTTTTCTGGCATTCAGTATCGGACCTGTGCAAGCTGCAGTTGTGGGCGTTTGTGAGCAACTAGCTCTGGATCCGCACGGCGATGGTAGCGGCATCCACCGTTCACGAGTATCGCTGATAAAGCAGCTGTGGGCTAGAAGAGAATGGAATGGGTGTTCGAGCCTGGCTTGGCGTTTGCCCTGCGTGTCTGGGTGGGCGCGAGCTTGGTGTTGATGGGGGCGCTTGTACAGGCTCAGCCGCTGGTGCGCACCGGCAGCATGTCGACAATACACAGCATGGTAAGTTCTCTGGCATCAACTGCTGCGCGTCGTATTGTGTCTGAGAAAGAGTGCGGCATGGCGCGCGACAGTCAGTAGGTATCGCGCCTTGCTCGAATCACGATCAAGACCTCGCGAGGCCTCGAGAAGGCAGCAGCATGGGGATCCAAAACGCTACATTCAACGCAAATCTTGAATTTTTCCATCCTGGTGGTGCACCATGGTGGACACCTGCAATCTTTTCACGAATCGGCGAACCGACACAGAATGCACATTCGGCAACAGTGCACACTGTGCACTGACAAGCGACGGCAGCCTGACATCATATCATGCATATTTTGAGCTCTAAAATGTAGGCCTCCTGAGGCATGCTGAGCGTGACTCCCGAAGTGCCGGCCTGTCGTTCGGGTGCACATCCATGACGCACTCACAAACGCAAGCGATTGCCCACGGCCCGTTCCGTCCTGGCCTGTCTGGCGCACACGCAGCGCTCACCTCGCACGTGTGTGACTTTGCAAGACATGTATGGCACACTGCGTGACTTGATTCCGCTACCGTGCAGGTTGGGGCACCTATTGACCAGCTGGCCAGTCGAGGACTGCTGCAAGCAAACGCCACGCCTGCAACCATTCCAGCACCGCCACCTCCGCCGGCCGCGGCCTCTGCAGCACCTGCAGATGTTACATTCGTTACGACACTGGAGGAGCTCCAGATCGCGGTGTTCACAGAGCGAGCCCGGGACATCGTGATCCAGGCCCATCTGGACCTTCGAGGCATGCCTCGGGCGTTCAACCCAGTGCTGCCACAGCTGAGTCTTCCTGACCAGGACAACCGGCAAGGCCTACTGTATGCCAATCGAAACATGCGATCAATGCGAGTGCGTGCTGTCCCGAGACTGTGCCGCCCTCAACAGCCGTGCTTCCGGCAACAGTGCCCGGCACTGCGTGCATGTGTCAGCCCGTCCAGCTGCATGCTTGCCATAAGCTCATAACAGCACATCATCACAACCAGTAGTTGTGCATGAGCTGAATGTGCGGCTGCCGTGCAGGGCAACTGCAGCGACCCAGACGCGGCCACCGCCCTCGGCCTGGCCCCGGAGGAGGCAGCCGCCATGCTGCCGCTGAAGCCGCGGCAGTGCGTCATCATCGTTCCAGACACATTCCTGGTCAGCAGCGGCGGCTCCCACTGGGTCGACAATCTCTTCCTCAAGCTGGATCGGCAGCGGCCGTCCACTCGGTTTGCGTTCATGTTGGGGGGCATTGTTCAGGGGCTTGAAGACTATCCGCAGGTGACGGCAACAGACTTTTACGCGACCAACGTCACATTTCAGGGGGAGCACCGCGGGCGAGCGTACGGCGTGTCGCTAGAGACGTCCCGATCACGGCTGCTCATGCATGGTGCGTACGCGGCCCTGGACACCAACACTGTCCCCATAGATGCAAATGTAAATTGTCTTCGCCGGAGATGAGCTTTGGCATCTCCGGCGAACTGAGTGAAGCTGAAGCCTGCTGGATTTTTAGTACCTGCTTCCTTTGACCGGCTCTGCTGGTGCCTTGACGCATCTCAGCAGCACAAACTGTGTCATATACACAAATGCATGGCAATCATGCACAGGCCATAGTGCAGCGAGTCTCCGTGCAGCTGGTGCATGGGCGACGCGGCCCGTCACTGACGATGCATGTGTGCAGAATGCATCATGACGGACTGGTCGGGTGGCGCATCCCCGCTGGGCTTGTTCTACAGCGGCATGGCGACACTGGTGGACACTGTGTTCCGGAACATGCGGCTTTCCACCGAGATCGCGGACGTAACGGAAGGAAGCACCGTGCGCTTGGTCGGCGTTGGGCTCGCCAATGTGACCCTGACACGTGGCCGTGTTGTCAGCACTTCGAACAATGATTACTACACGCCCAATGACTTCATTGAAGAGCTGCAGTACTATGCGGAAGACGATGCTGAGTACGACGTCGATGCGGCGCCGGTGCCGGTCGCCGAGCGGGACGAGTTTGGGTCGGAGTTTGTGATTGCGAACCAGACGATGAGTGACTGCGTGTATCTGCTCGCCCCGCCGGATGCGATCCTGCCGGGATGCCCGCCAGAGTCTGTCGACAAGCGGCGGGAGATCAAGGAGCGGGGGCGGGTGGTTGAGGCTGTGTGGGGGCCCAACGGCGGCGGCGTACGCTGGGAGCGCCTGGAGGAGCGGCTGCTCGCGGTTGATGCCCCGTGGCTGATTGCGGCGCGTGCCGCGCTGGGGCCGCTGCCGCCGCCGCCGCCGGCCTGGCCGCCGTTCGACGTGCCGATGGCGGGGGAGCCGCTGGCGCGATCGTCGCTGACGATGCCCATGCCGGTGCCGCCCGGGACGCTGGTGCCGCAATTTGATTACACACCGCCGGCGGTGCGGGAGGTCAAAGCGGGGGGCGACCGCGCGTGGGTGCCGCTTGTGGCTGCGGCGGTAGTTTTCGCGGTTGTGGCCGCGCTGGCGACGTGGTGCGCGCTGTGCGCGCGGCGGAAGCCGCCTGATGCACCGGCGAAGCGCAGCACCGAGCTGGACTGGCAGCGGGCAGGGCGGACGTGGATGTCGGGAGGGCTGACCATAACCACAGTGCGCGACTCCTCCTGTTTTGGCCTTCAACTCCGAATCGCGTTGAACAGACACACGCAGTGCTGATGCTGTTGATGATACATGCTAGGCCGTGCACGCCTGCTGTACAGCAATGCTGCCTCAGTTCAACTTGCCCACCCAGTTCAGATGCGCGCCTTGCCGCCGTTGCAAGCGTGTATTGCCCGTTCCTGAAGCAACACCCGGCTCACGCTGGCCATGCAATTGTTGCGAGCATTGGCATGCATGGTCGCCTAGTCCTTTGGCCAGTTTGTTAAACATAAGCCTGCTACGTTTCTCTGACAATGGGGTCAAGCCGGGTCCCGTGAATGCGGCAGCTGCTTGTGCATCTGCCCACTCCACATCCGCCACTGGCAGCCTCTGTTCTGCCGCAGAGCAGGAAACTCCTGCTCTCTTTCCCACGGCTGCCAGCACAATCGAGCTCGAGTGCAATGCTGCACCTCAGAGAGGCGAGCCAGCACAAACCGCAGTCTGGCATGCAGGCCACCTACGCCACAGGCGTCACAGCTGTCGTGTCCGACCAGGAAAGCCTGGCGCCCGCATCAGAGTCCACAGAATCTGACGAGCACCTGACACGGGGCACTGTGCCCCGCTCGGCAATGAACCCCAAGTACGAGTACGCTCTGCCCACTCGCGTTGCGCGCCTCATGGCCGGTCCTCTGCTCGACACAGACGAGGTCGCTGCCCGCAAAGCGGCCAAGAAGGAGCGGAAGGCACGCGGCAACGGCGGCCGGCGCGATGTCCGGCGGCTGCAACTGCCGGTGCTGGCCGTCACGCAGCCGCAGCCGCCGCCAACATACGCGCCGGGGCGTCCGCTGTCGGCCTCCACCGCCGGAGGCAGCATGGGGGGCAGCGTGCCTGGCAGCAATACGGCGCCGTTGGCCGGCACAGCACGCGACACGCGGCGGCAGCCCTCGCTGCAGGCGCGCAGCGACGACTCGGGTAGCACGGTCATCATCGCGCCCTACAACGTGCCCGACGGCTTTGCCGTTGCACCTGTAGCCACACAAGACCAGACCATCGGGGGCACGCACGAGTTCTCGACGGTGTCGACGCGGTCGTGGGATACGCTGAGCCTGCCCCCGCCGCCGCCGGCAGAGCCGCGGCGCGAGATCTTTGGGATCCGCCTCGGCCGCACGCGGGACGCGGCGACGGGGACAGAGGTGCGACGGCAACAGCAGCGGGGGCGTTCGTGGCTCTCACCGCTGTCCGGTCCGTCCACGGTCGATTCCACGACAGAGGAGGCGTCGACAATGGGGCAGATGACCGGGGAGGAGCTGATCGTGCGGCTGCACCGCCAGCTGGACGCGTTTGGGGAGGATGATCTTTTCCTGGGGCGGTTCGAGATGCTGGGGAGGCAGCAGCGGCGGCGCGGAGGTGCGTGTGCATGGTTGATCGTAATCCACAGTTTGAACAGCATGGCCCCTCCGTGGGGCTTCCTCGGCCGATCCTGTTTCCGGCCTTGTTCGATCTGACGGTCTCCGCCTCTTGTTGCCACAGACTGCATGACTATGCATATGCTGCCAGTCCCGCTGAAACTAGATGTCACTAGCGGTACATTAGGCGGTGCGGCAGCACTCATGATCAGTCACGCGTTCCTAGGCACATGCAGGCCTTACCGCCAGCAGTAGAAAGGTCCATTGTACCATTATAGCATAGTGAAAGTTCATCATGGTTTGTCACCCTGAGCACAGTCGTGGCTCCAGTCATGGCAACTCATGCCGTGCTAGCGTGCAGGTCAAGCGGTCGTGCAGTTTGCGGAGGGGGCAACTGACCACTGCCAATACGCCATCAAGTTCTTCCTTGACTATGAGTCGTTCCTTGTTGAAGCCGCACTGTATGCGGCATGCTTCCCGCACGTCCGTGCTGAGGTGTCTGACGAGGTCCTAGCCCGCGCCGACGCCACAGCGGGCCTCACCAGCAGCGGCGACGCGGCAGTGCCGATGTCGGACATCGTGGCGCGCTTTCTGCCGCAGGTGGACGCGGTGTGTGACGGCTCCGCGGGGGGCCTGGAGGACCCCCGGCGGCGGCCGCTGCCGCCGTGCATCGTGATGGAGAAGGGGGAGTCTCTGCATGACTGGAGTGACCGCGCTGAGCCGGACCTGTTCACATGCCTCGCGGTGCGCCACCCGAACTGAATCGTACACTTGCCAGCTGCATCTGCCGCTCAGTGTTGCGAGCTGCACAGTTGCAGCGACTGTCCGTCTACTGACTGCTGCAAGCTGACGAGCGTTGGTCCCAAGTCGGTGGCTGTCCCTGGCGCTTCGCAGCAGGTTACAGAACAGGAGCTCGGCGGTGTCACCATGCGCAATGCCCCGGTGCCACACCACGGCGGCGCGTTGTGTTTTCCGGTGGCAGCGCAGCGCTGGCCTGCTTTCCGTGTCCGGTGTTCTGTACGGCCAGCATGCTGTACTTGTGTGTGCTGGCATGCTGTGCGTGGTGTACGTGCTGTGCGTGCTGTCTGTGCTTGTGTGCTTGTGTGCTTGCGTGCTGTGCTTTGTGTGCTGTTCTGTGCCGTGCTGTGATGTGCTATACAGGCGCCGTCCAGTGGTGTATTGCTGCACCTTTGTCAGCGCTGTCGCGAGTGCACAGTTTGGTATGTTGGCGTTGTCAAGGGGCTCCGAGGATCCCGTTTGGTGTCAATGCTTACGTTCACGACATGAATCTTCTGTTACTCACTCAAGGATGTACTGCCGGGGGTCTTGCATGAACTCGGTCACCAGAGCGTTGTGGCCAATTCTGTGAGTCAGCACATTCACGTTGCCCGTTGTAAGAGCCAGTGCAATGTGTGCTGGACTGCAGGTGCTGTCCAACATCTCCAAGCGGCTTGCGGACATGCATGCCGCCGGGTACGTGCACCGCGACCTCAAGCCCGCCAACGTCATGTGGCTGCCCCGCGCCAACCGCTGGACCGTCATCGATTTCGGCTGCGTGGCGCGGGCCGGGGAGGTCGTGCCTCTGAACTTCACGCTCGCGTACGCCGCCCCGGAGGTGGTAAGGGCGTTCTTCATGCAGCAGCACTACATCGAGTCGGCCCCGGCGCTGGACACGTGGTCTCTGGGGGTAATGGCGTTCGAGCTCCTCACAGGGGCACCTGCCTTCAAATTTCTGTCAGACGGCCGCGGGCGGGTGCGGCTCCTCCCACCAGACTCCCCACTCCTGCCACTGACACCGCAGTCCTTTTCGTCAAGTTCTAGCCATGGTGGTGACTAGAGCCGTGCCAAGGCAGCACAGTGACGGGCTCTTGTCTGTTTGGCCATGGCTACAACCAATCAACGGCTCTGTGGTCAGGCCTCACTCGCGATCGGCGCCGAATCTGGTCGTGGCCGTCAATTCGCTCTCAAATGATATGGTTTTGTCACTACGTTCTGACCAAAAAAGGGCCGCTAAGGAATATCGATGCTGCGTTCCCGCAATCTGCATTGCTGACATGCAGGTCATGCAGCGGCTGCGGGGGGACCTGCCGCTGCCTTGGGAGGGGGAGCTCAGCCTGGAGGTGCGGCGCCACCTGGGCGCCTTCAAGGACCCCATTCTGAAGCTGCTGCGACGCGAGCCCGCTCAGCGCATCAGCATGCGGGAGTTCCACATCTCCTGCACAAAACTCTTTGCTGCCAGGACGACAGTCGAAGCATGAATCAACAGTTTTCTACCCTGAGAATGCCAGATGTATTGTAAGATCGTTCTAGCCGCCGCGTGTGCAGCCAGTGGTACTGCCGCCGGCAACAGAGGCGGGCCTTGCAGGCCACAGACGGCCACAGCACAGGCAGTGACGGCCACAGCACAGCCAGTGACGGCCACAGCTCATCCACACAGCCCAACTGTAGATGTGACGGGGCGGTGACGTGACAGGTGTGTTACACAGAGATCAACGCAAGAGCCCGGCAGCAAGGGCAATAGTAGGCAAGCAGACAACCGCAAGCAGGCAGCAACAAGCAGCAGCAGTCTCAGGCGCAAAGCTACAACGAACCGGCACAACAGACACAACCGCACCCACACACGCGCACTCCAGCGCACCCCACCACCGCGTCAACCACACCAAAGCCGCACACTGCAGCCGTCCGCACCCCGCACCGCCGTCCGCCTCCAGCAGGCCCAGCCGCTACTATTCTCACACCAGCACCTCCACCACAGCAACCAGCCCCACCCGATCAGTCCCACGCCTGCGACCCGGCACGTACCCGACCCCACATGCAGATCTGGGGGCGCACGCCCCCCTCAGGGCGGTGCATACCAGCCCCGCGACGGCGGCCCGGCAGGGGCGAAACAGCGAGGCACGCAGGGCGCTTGTGACACCACATCACCTACCCCTCGGCAGCCCACGTCCCCACATGAGAGAGCAGGGGGGGTGAGCACGGACAGACGTGGGGTAGGAGTCCGCCGCAGAACGTCCGAGGGGGCAGTGTGGCCTGGTAGCACCGGTACCGCCCTGCTAGCTGCATGCGCAGCGGAGCCGCAGCGAGGACCTGGCGCGTCACACCACGGCAGAGGGTGTTGGAGAGTTCGCACATGGCATTCTGACGTGAAAGGTGTATGGTGATGTCCACTGCAGTTGGGTGTGATAATCAGTGACAGGCGGTGCTTAGCCGCAGTGTACAACATACTCTGCTGATGAAGATTGACGTGTAGACTTGACAGCGCAGCGCGGTGCAGCGGTGCACAGCGCGGTGCACAGCGCGGTGCACAGCGCAGCATGGTGTAGCATGGGAAATGTCGCGGCGGTGAGCGTCGGATGAGTTTGTCGTGACGGGTCTGTGATGATTCTGGTATTTAGACACTATACCACGAATCTCATGCACATCGCGATGTACATGGGATTCGTGGTAGAGTGACTATCTACCAGAACCGCCACAGGGTCAGAGAAAGCAGTCAAGCCGAACAGGCTGGTCTGTTGGAGACGTAATGTAAAGTGTCGTGCATTCCGCTGTGAGTAGTTGCATGACTTCCGGCTTTGTAGGATTTTGACGTACTGTGTAGCGTAGCAGGCACTATACCTGGCTTGCATCTGATGAGATGAGTCTATGAGGAAGGCGCAGGAGCGGCCAGGGGGGCGGCTGCTGTCGTGGACGCGTCGGCTGCAGTCGTGAATGGCAGGGGCGTCGGCAGAATGGTGGTGCGCTGTGCTCATGACTCCACGCTGTGAGTGAGGGGGTTCCTAGCGCTCCAGTAGCGCAACACGGTGCGCATAAGGCCTTATAAGGGTGCTGATAAGTATCGTCGCCGCTATGTGCAGTTGTCGCTTCCCTACCTCCGCTTGCCTTATGCTACGGCCGCTACATGCAGGGCGGCTATGTGCAGCCCGATGTGAGCGCGGCACATGTCAGTATGTGCTCTAGTGGAGCAAGCCCGTAATCTTGCGTTCACTGTTGCCGTCTCTAAGTCACATCGTAGTCTCGAAGTCACGTCGTATGCTAGAGGTGTTGCTGCGGTCCAGACTGCTTGAAGTGGAGTGCTTGCCAATGTAGCAGACTGCTACGGGGCCCTGTGGAAACCTAACACGCCTCGAAGCTCCACGGGGGATTCAACGCACAACAGTCGCTCCTGTCTGCGTTCTAGTACGTGATGCTTCAGGTGTGATGCTGCGCAGTGGGCCAAACTGTGCAAGAGTCAAATGCGACGAACATAACTCCTGCCGTTTCGGACCGCGCCATCAGCCGCATGCCTCAGACGGCATCGGGCGGCAGCACCGGCGGCGCGGCGGTGCGCTCTGGCCTCAGCTTTACCTGCTGTGCTGTGCATGCTGCGTGCTGCAGCATGGGAGGGCGGCTCTCAGCTCGCCCGGCGTGCACAAAGTTGTTGAGCAAGAATCCCGCAATGCGTAGCACGCAGCACAAAGCAGGCAGCATGTATGTGCAGGCCAGGCCATCGTGCAGGTTGCGGATCGGGTAGCGGATCACTACGATTACACCTTCAAGTTCTTCCTCGACTACGGCATATGTCTCACCGGAGCCGCGCTCTACGCTGCGTGCGTTCCGCACGTCCGGGCCGAGGTGTCGGACGGTGTCATCGCACGTGCCGACGCCGCGGCGCGCGTCAGCGGCGGCGGTAGCACCGCGGTGCCGATGCCAGAGCTTGCGGCGCGGTTTCTGCCGCATGTGGACGCGGTGTGCGACAGCTCGCGTCGGGGGGCCTGAAGGACCCCCGGGGGCGGTGGCTGCCGCCATCGTGATGGAGCAGGGGGAGTCATCACCTGCTCCAAGCTCTTCACGACTCGGACCACCGCCGAGGCGTAGATGCGAAGTCTGGCATCGGCAGCGGCGGCCGGTCGAGCCGGAATGCGTTTGCTGTGCATGCTGTCCGTGTCTACTGTGCTGTGTGAACAGTCAGGTGCATGGCATGCACAGCACGGTTGCTGCGGGTTTGGTGCTGTGCTCGTGGCTGCTTGCTCCGGGTCGGTCCGGGGCCGCCCGGCTGACTGTCGACACTGCAGAGGCGGACGCTGCACGCTTTGCACGCCGTGCGGTGTACAGGGTCGGGGTCGGGCTGCATGCTGTGCGTGCTGTGTGTTGGTACACACGACCTTTGCAGTCCGCCCTCGTTGTGCTCCTAGCATGCATGGCTCTATCAACACCTGCTCCGCGCACGGCCCCGTATGGCAGTCCAGATCTGCATAGTTTGAGTTTCTGAAAACACTTCGTATGGTCACATGACAGCGGTGTTGAGTAAAAACAAAACAGCGGTGCCCGAAGGCATGTAGAGCCCAAAGGCTCCACCCCTTGAGGAGGTCCACTACTGCCTAGATCCGCTGTGAGAGAGGCCATGTGCCCAATTCGATTGGGGGTCACAGGAAGAACGCTCCAGCAGACCACACCCGGAGAAGCCACCGGCCCCCAGCAAAGCTGCAGACCCCTCTAGACACCGAAGGCCGGAGTTTTTCGGTCCACTGTCGCCATTCCCATCAATAGGAGAATAACCTCACGTGATGTACCACATTTGGCAAATTGTGAAGGGGACACAGTCATGATGTGTGCTGCGTGCTGTGGATCCCCCGTTGAAGACGTCTACGGGTACATACCCCCCCAGCAGCACACAGCGCCACAATGCCAGTTGCAAAGTGCATGCTCCGCGCGTTTGCGTTGGGCAGCCTTTTTTGTTCCCGGAATGTGGTGTTCCCGGAATGTGGAGCGCAACTTCCTATTATTCGATGAGCGACTGATGTAATGAAGTGATGGATTTACTGGTGGGCTTTAAATCGACAGAACACCTTAACCGTAACTCTGCACCGTAACTCAGCTCTGGATACGCATGACTCAGTCCGCACCCCCTGAGCACATATGTGGTTGTATTGGAGCTGGATACTGTGCTGAACGGGGATTGGAGCAGCAGCCACACCCATGCCTTCCTCCACCACAAAAAGAAAAAACCCCACATCCGTGCCTCTTTCTAGCAGTGCCACGTAGCAGTGCCACGTAGCAGTGCTGTCTCTGCATGAAGCTGCCCCTCGAGGATTATGGCGTTGTCCCTCATCATGATGGCGTTGCAGTCTTCGCACCGGCTAGATGACTATGTGGTGATGTATGGGGCTCCATGTCGCCCCTATGCGTGCTTCGTTTGTGAGCGCAACGTGTATGACGAGCATCGTGACCTGCGCAGGGAGGACCCTCGGGAGCACCGGTGGGTGCATGTTGAACATCTCATGCTGTTCCGCCGCTGCCTGTGCGCTGCTTCCAGCCCCGGGGGGATTGCTTCCCTACAGGCGGCGCTGTTGCACGCCGTCGTGGGCGATGCGACTGAGCGCGCCTGTCTCTGGCAGGCTTTTCCGGACGCCCGGGAGCTGGCTGCGTCGGTGTGCCTGGTGCCTTTCATGTTGCAGCCGTCGCCTGCGCTTCCGGTTTCTGTTTCCTGTGCCGTCCGCGCCCTGTGTACCCGATTGGATGTTGCGTTTGTGGCGCGAGTTTCCCCCGCGGGTCTCTGCTGGCCCTCTGTTCGTCCAAGTTTGTGGCTGTGGGTGAGGTGAGGCTGCCTCCTTGGGTCCAGTTGCGGCCGTGGTCATCCGAGGGGAGCTCGGGCGTTGGTGTGGTGCGATTGTGCCTGATATGGTGGTACGTGTCGTTCGTTCTTCCGCCCCTGTTAGCAGGGGTGCTGTAGCCCGGGCCGATGTGCGTTTAGGTTTGGCGTGATGCCCGATCCTAAGAAAAACAACCGTTCTCCGCGCTTGACGCGGCCTGCGTATATATGCCTGTTCGAACACATTCAGGACAAGTACCAGGTGCCACGAGATCCCTAGATTCTTGAAAGTAGAAGAGAGATACGTTATAAAGATCTTTATAATATAGTTAATTAACTACAGAGATTTCTACCACCTTAACACACAGGTACGACAACAAAGCTGAGCAAGGACTGTACACAATTCGCGGGTGCCGGCTAGCCAGTGTCCGCTGTCAAGCTTCCCACCGGGTGGACAGAGCTCGCACCCTCGTGTCTCGTCGTGCAGGCTCGGTCGATTATGCAGAAACGTGAGCATGCCTGGCGCAAACCAGCATCAAACTCGCCTGACAGCCAAGCTAGGCCGGCATAGGTTTCGCCTTCACCATTTTGCAGTGTACCTGAAAACGCGCGCCGAACGTGGACATCACCACAGCCCACGCGCGGGCACGAGTTCATCCTTGTCGGACCTCATCGCTTCGCTAGTGCCATTGGCGCGCCGTAGACGGTTGTTTCCGGGCTTCACTGTGGCTTCATTGTGGGCCTCATTATTCAACCATTCGGTTTCGGACCGTGCAAGCTTAAGCTGCAGTTGTGGGCGTCTGTGGGCAACTAGCTATAGCTCGGGATGCACACCGCGATGGTAGCGGCGTCTACGTTTCACGAGTAGCGCTGACAGAACAGCTGCAGGTTAGTAGAAAATGGAAAGGGTATTCGAGCCTGGCTGGGCGTTTGCCCTTCGTGTCTGGTTGGGCGCGAACTTGGTGTTGATGGGGGCGCTTGTACAGGCTCAGCCGCAGGTGAGCACTGGCAGCATGTCGAAGGTACGCAGCATGGTCAGTTCTCTGATATTCATTGCTGCGTTTCGTATTGTGTCTGAGGAAAAAAGCGGCATGGCGCGCGACAGTCAGTAGAATTCGCGCCTGAAGCTTGCTCGAATCAGGATCAACACCTCTCGAGGCCTCCAGAAGGCACCACTAATAATAGTTATGGATCCGATGCATTGAATGTGAAAATTGAAATGTCCAATTGGGTGTGGTGGAGACCTGCACTCTTCGGCACTCTTCAGCACATGCGGCAACAGTGCACACTTTGCGCTGACCAGCGACGGCAGCCTGCCAGCATATCATGCATATCTAGAGCTCTGAAATGTAGGCCTCCTCAGGCACTGAACGTGATCCCATTTGAAGTGCTGGCCTAGGACAGCTGTCGACGTCGTTCCGGTGCACATCCATGAGGTGCTCACACACGGACGCGAGTGCCCGCGGCCCGTTCCGGCATGCCCTGTCTCAGTTATGTCTCATGTTAAACGGGTGTCAGCAGAGGCTCCGCATTGCACATCACGTCAATGCATGAGCTCTGCTAGGAGGGCCGAGATCTCGCGAGATTGCTCTGCTCAGACAGGTCATGTCCGAACACCGCACAGCGCCCCAGCACTGCCCGCATACACATCTATGTACCACCCAATGATGTTCTGCCGTGCCATAGGGTGCCTGCAGTCACCATTGAGTTGCGTGAGACATAATTGCCTGTCTAGCACACCCGCAGCGCCGTGCTGTGACCAGCACTGGAGAATAGTGTGAGAGAACGTTTCAAAGAAACTGTAGTGCAATACGGAAGCTGCTGTATTTCTGGTTGTGTACGGCATTCGGCCATGGTGAATGTGTTTGATGCATTGCCATGAATCGTACCTGTGTGTTCTACCACCTTGTGGAGCATCACTCTGTAACGTATCTCTATAGCACACCCGCAGCGCTCACCTCGCACACATATTCTTTTGCACGACATCCATGGCACTCTGAGTGACTTGAGCTCCCGTGCAGGTTGGGGCATCTGTTGGACCGGCCGGTCGAGGACTCCGGCAAGCAAGCGCCACAGCCACGCCTGCAACCATTCCAGCACCGCCACCTCCGCCGGCCGCGGCCTCTGCAGCACCTGCTGATGTTGCAGTTGTGACGACACTGGAGGAGCTCCAGAACGCGATGCTCACAGAGCGAGCCCGGGACATCGTGATCCAGGCCCATCTGGATCTTCGAGGCATGCCTGGGTCGTTCAACCCAGTGCTGTCAGAGGCTTCAAGTCTGATTTTTATAGACACCTGGCAGGGCCTGCTGTATGTTGATCGAAACATGCGATCAATGCGCGTGCGCAGTCCCCAGACTGTGCTGCCGGCAACAGCCCTGTTTCTGGCCACAATGCCTGGCACATTTAATCCAAGTTGGCAATGCGTCCAGCTGCATGCTTGCCATGAGCTCATGCCAACACATCATCGAAACCGGTAGTTGTGCATGAGCTGAAGGTGCGGCTGCCGTGCAGGGCAACTGCAGCGACCCAGACGCGGCCACCGCCCTCGGCCTCTCCCCGGAGGAGGCCGCCGCCATGCTGCCGCTGAAGTCGCGGCAGTGCGTCATCATCGTTCCAGACACGTTCCTGGTCAGCACCGGCGGTTCCTACTGGGTCGACAATATCTTCCTCAAGCTGGATCGGCAGCGGCCATCCACTCAGTTTGCGTTCATGATAGGGTTCATTGTTTCGGGGTCAGAAGATTATGAGCAGGAAACTGGAGTAGAATTATATGCGACCAACGTCACGTTTCAGGGGGAGCACCGCGGGCGAGCGTACGGCGTGTTGCTAGAGGCTCCAAGAACACGGCTGCTCATGCATGGTATGCATGCGGCCCTGTGCACCAACACTGTCCCCGTAGATGCAAATTCTAATTGCATTACATATTTGCTGAAGCCGATTATGGCATTGGCATCTCCGGCAAGCTGGGGCCGCAAAGCCGAAGCCTGCTGGTTTTTTAGTACCTGCTTCCTTCGACCGGCTCTGCTGGTGCCTTGATGCATCTCAGCAACACAAGCCATGTCCTGTGCACAAACGAATGGCGATCATGCACAGGCCAGCGAGTCTGCACGGGCGACGCGGCCCGTCACTGATTCTGCACGTGTGCAGAATGCATCATGACGGACTGGTCGGGTGACGCTTCCCCTCTGGGCTTGTTGTACAGCGGCATGGCAACGCTGGTGGACACTGTGTTTCGGAACATGCGGCTTTCCACCGAGATCGCTGACGTGTCGGTAGGTGGCACGGTGCGCTTGGTGGGTGTGGGGCTCGCCAACGTCACGCTGACGCACGGCCGTGTCGTCAGCACGTCGACCAATGATTACAACGCGCATGCATATGGTGAGACTTTTGACGGGCTGCAGTACTATGCGGACGACGATGCTGCGTATGACGTTGATGCGGCGCCGGTGCCGATCGCTGATCGGGACGTGTTTGGGTCGGAGTTTGTGATTGCCAACCAGACGATGAGTGACTGTGTATATCAGCGTGTTCCCTGGGATGCTATCCTGCCTGGATGCCCGCCAGAGTCTGTCGACAAGCGGCGGGAGATCAGGGAGCGTGGGCGGGCAGTTGAGGCTGTGTTGGGGCCCAATGAAGGCGGCGGAGAGTCGGAGCGCCAGCAGAATCAGCTGCTCGCGGTCGATGAGCCGTGGCTGATTGCGGCCCGCGCCGCGCTGGGGCCGCTGCCGCCGCCGCCGGCGGGCTGGCCACCGTTCGATGTGCCGATGGCAGGGCGGCCGCTGGCGCGATCGGCGCTGACGATGCCCATGCCCGTGCCGCCCGGGACACTGGTGCCGCAATTCGATTACACACAACCGGCGGTGCGGGAGGAGAAAGCAGGGGGCGACCGCACGTGGGTGCCGCTTGTGGCTGCGGCGGTCTTGGTCGCGGTGGTGGCCGCGCTGGCGACGTGCTGCGCGCTGTGGGCGTGGCGGAAGCCGCCTGCTGCACCGGCGAAGCGCAGGACCGAGCTGGACTGGCAGCGGCCCGGCCGGTCGTGGGTGTCGGGAGGGCTGACCATAACCACAGTGCGCGCCTCGTCCTCGTTACGCCTTCGACTCCAAGTCAGGTTGAACAGACAGACACACGCAGTGCCGTGGATGCGGCCGCTCCTTGTGCATCTGCCCACTCAACAGCTGCTATCAGCAGTCTCTATTCTGCAGCAGAGCAGGAACATCCTGCTCTGTTTCCCACGGCTGCCAGCACAATCGAGCTCGGGTGCAATGCTGCACCTCAGAGAGGCGAGCCAGCACAGTCCGCAGTCTGGCATGCAGGCCACCTACGCCACATACGTCACGTCTGGCATGTCCGACCAGGATAGGCTGGCGCCTGCATCAGATTCCAGAGAACCTGACGAGCACCTGACGCACGGAACCGTGCCACGCTCCGCGATGAACTCCATGTACGAGTACGCTCTGCCCTCTAGCGTTGCGCACCTCATGGCCGGTCCTGTGCTGGACACAGATGAGGCTGCTGCACGCAAAGCGGCCAAGAAGGAGCGGAAGGCACGCGGCAACGGCGGCCGGCGCGATGTCCGGCGGCTGCACTGCCGGTGCTGGCCGTCACGCAGCCGCAGCCGCCGCCAACATACGCGCCGTGGGCGTCCGCTGTCGGCCTCCACCGCCGGAGGCAGCATGGGGGGCAGCGTGCCTGGCAGCAATACGGCGCCGTTGGCCGGCACAGCACGCGACACGCGGCGGCAGCCCTCGCTGCAGGCGCGCAGCGACGACTCGGGTAGCACGGTCATCATCGCGCCCTACAACGTGCCCGACGGCTTTGCCGTTGCACCTGTAGCCACACAAGACCAGACCATCGGGGGCACGCACGAGTTCTCGACGGTGTCGACGCGGTCGTGGGATACGCTGAGCCTGCCCCCGCCGCCGCCGGCAGAGCCGCGGCGCGAGATCTTTGGGATCCGCCTCGGCCGCACGCGGGACGCGGCGACGGGGACAGAGGTGCGACGGCAACAGCAGCGGGGGCGTTCGTGGCTCTCACCGCTGTCCGGTCCGTCCACGGTCGATTCCACGACAGAGGAGGCGTCGACAATGGGGCAGATGACCGGGGAGGAGCTGATCGTGCGGCTGCACCGCCAGCTGGACGCGTTTGGGGAGGATGATCTTTTCCTGGGGCGGTTCGAGATGCTGGGGAGGCAGCAGCGGCGGCGCGGAGGTGCGTGTGCATGGTTGATCGTAATCCACAGTTTGAACAGCATGGCCCCTCCGTGGGGCTTCCTCGGCCGATCCTGTTTTCTGCCTTGTTCGATCTGACGGTCGCCGCCTCTTGTTGCCACTGACTGCATGATCAGTCAAGCATTCCGAGGCACATGCAGGCCTTACCGCCGGCAGTATAAATGTATAGGGCCATGGGGGCTTTAAAGGGCCATTGTACCATTATAGCATTGTGAACGTTCATCATAGTTTGTCACCCTGGGCACAGTTGTGGCTCCTGTCATGGCAACTCATGCCATGCTAGCGTGCAGGTCAAGCGGTCGTGCAGTTTGCGGAGGGGGCAACTGACCACTGCCAATACGCCATCAAGTTCTTCCTTGACTATGAGTCGTTCCTTGTTGAAGCCGCACTGTATGCGGCATGCTTCCCGCACGTCCGTGCTGAGGTGTCTGACGAGGTCCTAGCCCGCGCCGACGCCACAGCGGGCCTCACCAGCAGCGGCGACGCGGCAGTGCCGATGTCGGACATCGTGGCGCGCTTTCTGCCGCAGGTGGACGCGGTGTGTGACGGCTCCGCGGGGGGCCTGGAGGACCCCCGGCGGCGGCCGCTGCCGCCGTGCATCGTGATGGAGAAGGGGGAGTCTCTGCATGACTGGAATGACCGCGCTGAGCCGGACCTCTTTACATGCCTCGCGGTGCGCCACCCGAGTTGAATCGTGCCAGCTGCATCTGCCGCTCAGTGTTGCGAGCTGCACAGCTGACTGTTGCGAGTTGACTGTTGACGAGCGTGTTTGTCCCAAGGTGCCGGCTGTCCCTGGCGTTCTGCAGTAGGTCACGGAACAGGAGCTCGGCGGTGTTACCATGCGCAGCGCGCACCACAGCATAGCGTTACGTGACCAGCGCTTGTTACAGTGGCAGTTCTGTACCAATAGACTGCAACGGTGTAGCGTGTCACGGCATGCTGTTCAGGTGCAGTCTAGTGGCGTATTGCTGCAACCGAAACAGCGCTGTTGCGAGTGCACAGTCTGTCATCTTGGCATTGTCAAGGGGCTCAGAGGAGCCCATTTCCGTTCAATGCATACGTGGAGGACATGCATGTTCTGTTGCCCAGGGACTTGTGTCATCGATTACTAAGTAGTACGTGTCGAACGTAAGTTACGAGGGGGTAAATGACGCTGACTTGACGAGCTTTTATGGATGAATGACGAGCTTTTTCAGAACAGACGACCTAGAAAATCTGCATGCATGAAAAAGCCCTGTCATGAATGTTAAAAGCCATGTCATGTCATGCATGTTGAAAAGTCGCCATGCATGCAAGTTTTTTCTTGCCATAAATGACGACCTAATTTTACCAACAGCAAGCTTACGTGCTGATAACGACGTCTTTTAAGTTTTTGCTCGTCAGCGGTGACACTACCAGGGACATACTACCTTGAGCACTACCAGGGACACACTACCTTGTCAAGTTGAGCAGTGCATGTACTCGGCCATCAGAGCTTTGTGCACAAATTGTGAGTCAGCGTATTGCCTGTTGTAAGAGCCAGCGCGCATGCAACGTGTGCTGGACTGCAGGTGCTGTCCAACATCTCCAAGCGGCTGGCAGACATGCATGCCGCCGGGTACGTGCACCGCGACCTCAAGCCCGCCAACGTCATGTGGCTGCCCCGCGCCAACCGCTGGACCGTCATCGATTTCGGCTGCGTGGCGCGGGCCGGGGAGGTCGTGCCTCTGAACTTCACGCTCGCGTACGCCGCCCCGGAGGTGGTAAGGGCGTTCTTCATGCAGCAGCACTACATCGAGTCAGCGCCGGCGCTGGACACGTGGTCTCTGGGGGTGATGGCGTTCGAGCTCCTCACAGGGGCACCTGCCTTCAAATTTCTGTCAGACGGCCGCGGGCGGGTGCGGCTCCTCCCATGGCCACCAGACTCCCCAATTCTGCCACTGACACCGCAGTCCTTTTCGTCGAGTTCCAGCCATGGTGGTGACTACCTATAGAGTCGTGCCGGCACAGATCCAGTGCCGCTGTCAAGGCAACACAGTGACGGGCTCTTGTCTGTTTGGCCATGGCTGCAACCAATCAACGGCTCTGTGGTCAGGCCTCACTCACTCGCGGCGCCGAATCTGGTCGTGGCCGTCAATTCGATTTCCAATGATATGGTATCGGCGCTGTGTTCCCGCAAACTGCCTTGCTGACATGCAGGTCATGCAGCGGCTGCGCGGTGACCTGCCGCTGCCTTGGGAGGGGGAGCTCAGCCTGGAGGTGCGGCGCCACCTGGGCGCCTTCAAGGACCCCATTGTAAAGCTGCTGCGTCGCGAGCCCGCTCAGCGCATCAGCATGCAGGAGTTCCACATCTGCTGCACAAATCTCTTTGCTTCCAGGACGACAGTCGAAGCGTGAAAAAACAGTCTTCTACCCTGCTAATGGCAGATGTATTGTAAGATTGTTCTAGCCTCCACGTGTGCAGCCAGTGGTACTGCCGCCGGGAACAGTGGCGGGCCATGCAGGCCACAGACAGCCACAGCAGAGGCAGTGTGGTGTCATCCACAAAGCTCAACTGTAGATGTGACTGGGCGGTGACGTGACAGGTGTATGGTGATCCCTTGCTGTCCACTGCAGTTGGTTGTGATAATCAGTGACAATCGGTGCTTAGCCATGGTGTACAACATCCTCTGCCGACCAACATTGACGCGCAGACTTGACAGCGCAGCGCGGTGCAGCAAAGCGCAGCACTATGCAGCATGGGCACCTTCGCGGCCACGATCGTAGGTCGAGTTGGTCGACACGGGTCAGACCAAGCAATCAAGCCAAGCAGTCAAGTCTCTTGCAATTGGAGACTTCATGTGAAGCTTCGTGTATTTGCCGTGACACAATACGTGCCTGGCCTTGGGCTTTGCACGATCTTCATGTACCGGTGCTGCGTGGTTTTGCAGACGCTGTACCTGGCTAGCATCTGATGAGCATTCTATAGTATCCAACGGGAAGTGTGAGTATGTGTTCAGGAGTTTGCTGTCTTAATTCGGATACCGTGGGGCGCATGCATGGGATCACGTCCGACACTGGCACGAGTCAGAGTGAAATTTTCAAATGTTTACATTCGATGACCTGTTAAAGCAAGGAACCTCCAGTATTGTCACATACACTGCCGAGTCCACCTAGGCTGCAGAGTTGGGTTGGAGGCACATCGGTAGTACCGATTCGGTACCTCCACACTTTTGCAGAAGTGGCAGCGGGGTGTTGCGTATACGCGATCTTCAAGCACACGATCATGGTTAATGCACCCGGCCAGGGCCCACGGCTGGTCGGGTCACACTGCCCGTCACAAGGGGCATGTCATGCTGCCCATCACAACGGCCGCGTGACGCTGCCTGGCAGCATGCCCTCAAGCAGCACGCACGCACGCCGCAGGCTGCATGGTTCGATCACCCAGTCCTGCGAACCGCGCCGGAGTCTGGGGCTGCTGGCCGTTACATCATTAAGCTCCTGCACCCACGCAATGGGGCAGCTGCAACTTCGACAAGGCCATACACCGGCACAGAGCATCTGTAGCGGCGTGGTTGCGCCCACTGCAGCCACAGCGCGGCCCCACAGCACGCAGACCACAGCACAGTCCCACAGCACGCCGTGCGCCAGTTCCACAGCACGCCGTGCTGCAGCCTGTGCGTGCGTGCATGCAGGACCAGACGTTCAAGCCGCCGCCGGCGGACGACCAGGCCTTCCTGCCCGGGAGCCCAGTCGAGCACACGATCATGTTTAATGCACCCGGCCCACACTGGCCGAGGTGCAGTCGAGGGCGCTTCTGAAGGGCCTGGCGGTTCCCACCGACGGCCTACGTATACCAGCGCTGACATGCCATGCCGCACAGGCCGTCACCCATGGTATACCCCCCTCGTGCCTTCGCTCGCACTCATGATCAAGGCCCCTCCAACTCCACCTCCACCTCCACCTCCCACCCCAGCCTATCTCCAGCCACTACCCAGTCGGATCACTGGCACAGTAGACAGTGAAACTTGAGTCTACAGTAAGACATGCCTGAGGCACGTCCAGCATTTGGTTTCAGCTTGGTTTGGCCCCCCGCGTGGGCCCCCTCCCGCCCCCCCCCCCCCCCCCCCCCCCCCCGCCCCGCAGGGTTGACGCTCATGTGTTCACTATCGGTGCGCAGAAGCTGGTTTGACGTACGCAACAAAACAGTTTTTCCTGTCCCAAGGCCTGCGCTACTGTGGCTAAAACAGGCTGCCGCTCGACAGCTGCCACGTCAGGTGGGGCATGCCGTTGGCCTCATGATCTGTGCTCTACAAGCACCTCTACACAAAACGGGATTCCCGGCCATTTTTCAAATCTAGAACGGGGTGTACCTTGCTTGGTCATGATATTAGGCGGAATTTCCCGGTTTGGTGTTGTGAAAAAAAACGGAGTGCAAAAAAGCTTGACGTTTTCGATCGCTCGGCGAATAGAGCACAATGCATCCCGTTTTCTGCGCGCGCTCCGGATCCGCGCGCGTGAAACTGGAACCCCGTTTGTTTCCCCATGGGGCCCCAGTCGAGCACACAGCCCTCTCACCGGAAATTGACAATTGACATGTACAATTTGTCATGATGCACGCTCTCACAGCAGAAAGAAGAAAATGCGCCTATGTATATGCAATCGCGGAACCGGTGTGTGTCACACTATGATAAACAAGGTGTGTGATAGAGTCGGTGTGCTACACGCGTGCACTGTGATAGATCTAGGACTCAGCAGCGCGGAGGCAACAGAGCAGTCAACAGCAAACAGACAAATTTACCACCACACGCCGCAAGGCCACCAGTCGCACGAGCAAATGCGAAAATGGACCAGTGTCTAAACAGAAGCAAAGACACACACGAAAGAGCCCGTGTGTAATAGAGCCGGTGTGTGTGTCATAGACTGGATACGCTACATCAGCAGGCAGTCGCGACCGTCTGGTCGTTTCGGCGCTGTGAATCCTGCAGGAGTGCTGCTGCTGCTGACGCAGCAGCAACTTTACGTGTGACGAAATTCGCAACTCACCCACATCCTGTGCCCTGCATCCCAAACACGCTCAGGCTCCGCACCTGCCTCTTCCAATCCGCCAAGGTGCTTTCGCCTGCGACCTGATGGCAGTGGAATGCGCATGCCGTACGTGCCACTTAATTAAATATTGCAAGATTGAATGTATTGCCACACCGACCCCGCTTTTTTAACGGCCACGAGCTATATCCGAGATCCTTGTCGGACTGATCCGTGGTGCCAGTGGCAGTTCTGGAACACGGGCACGCCCATGTTTATTCAATGCAGTCTGTGGTAAGCCAGAAATATTATAGGTCCTGTGCATCCTCAACACTTGCGCGCAACAGTGCACGTGGGGGACCTGGCCCGTCAATCATGTCCGATTGCGACATTCGCGAAGATCGCAGCGGCGTCAACGCCAACTGCTGTTCGGTGCTGTAGCTGTGTGACATGCTGGACTGGGTGCTCAAGCCTTGTTTGACGTTCGTCCGGTGTGTATGCCTTGGCGCTGGCCTGGGTCTGTTGCTGCTGAGGGCGCTCGCGATTGTCCAGGCTCAGCCTCTGCTGGCAGCTGGCAGCATGAAGCCGACGACGACGCACAGCGCAGTATGTTCACTGACTCCCACTTGTAATTGTAATCACATGTTCTCGAGAGGCGGCGTGCTACAATCAGTGTCGCGCACCTTTCAATCGATTGCAAGTGCCCAAGGTGACCGCGGCCGTCAACGAGTGCCAAGGCAAGAGCACGCGTATGGGCATCTATTTCGCTGCAGTACAGCTTCACATTGATTTCCCATACCCGGCTGGCGGGTACCTGGGCTTTCGTCTCCTCCCGGTAGCTAACTGCGGCCGGACATCACTGATATACTGGATCGTGGCCTCTGCATCGTGTATCATCACTGCCCGCCGGTCATCATGCATATGGCCAGGATTTTGAGAGTACAGGAGACGGTGGCCTCAGCAGCTAGCTATCGAGGGCAGTTAGGGTAGCATGACCGCATTGTCTCTCATGCATGATCAGACCGATGCTGTAACATCTGGAATGCTGCAAACTGCTGGTTGTGTTCACTGTGGGTTGTGACAACCCGCTTGCAATTGCGAAATCGCGCAGGGCGCGCGCCAGCTGGCTGTGGCTGTGCAGGCCAGCCGAGGTCTGCAACAAGCCAACACAACGTTGACATCCGGCACGTCAGCCCCGCCGTTTGTGGCGTCTCCCAGTGCAGCAGGCACAATATTGATTGTCACAACAGTGAAAGAGCTGCATGCTGCGGTCTTCACACACCGAGCTCGGCTAGCCCGAGACATTGTTATCCAGGCCCATCTAGACCTACGAGGCATGGATAGATCGTATAATCCCATTCTGTCACTGAAGACTGGTGGCCATGATACCCGCCAAGGCCTGCTATACACTGACATGGGCATGCGGTCAATGCGGGTGCGCACTGCCTTCGCCTCACGCCCGGTGTCGCTTCCTGTGTTATTTATGTGTGTCTGTGCTTTTGTTCCGGCACTGGTTCATGCTAGCGTATGCTCGTGGGGATCATCAGAATGATGTTGACCTTGAACCTTGTGATGCTTTGTCTGTTTGCATGTTGACTGCTCTGTGCCTCGGCGCTGCTGACTCCTAGATCTATCACAGTGTAACACACCCGCGGCTGGTGCCCTGGGTCGCCCTCCCGATATATTAACAAGACTCGCCTCCCCCTTCGGGGGAGGTGTGCTGACCGCCGTGCAATGGCACGGGCATGGCCATGCGGCCGCGGTCCATTCTCGAGGGAACGTAGCGTCAGCACGCAATGCATGATGCGCATGAAACGTTGGGCAATTGGCCATGGTTACCAATTGCCGGCAACACAAATTCTGCCGAGGTGTCCCGCGCGCGGGCC
Organism: Ulva compressa; assembly: GCA_024500015.1. Taxonomy (NCBI): domain Eukaryota; kingdom Viridiplantae; phylum Chlorophyta; class Ulvophyceae; order Ulvales; family Ulvaceae; genus Ulva; species Ulva compressa. The sequence goes on along the minus strand of JALKAD010000035.1, from coordinate 13,154 downwards.
GGATATCATGAGCTGAGGTGGTGCTGACGTGTACATCGTTGAACACCGACAGTGCGCGCGCAACGTCCTTGACACAGAGTCGACTAGGAACAACACGTGAAACACATAACATCTGGTGCATCGTACGCTTTGATGCCTGGCCGCTAATTTAGGGGGCGTGCGCGCGCGACGTGCGTGCACTCCCGTGTCGGACGTCTCGAGCTCTGTGCAAGCGCGCAGATGAGACGGTAGCATGCCGTAGCACCGAAAAGGAATACACGCGCACACACAGAGAAAAACGTCAAGAAGGACTCGGAACAGAATGCACTGGTCTCGAAGGTTCGAGAAGATATGCGACAGATAGATAGATACATAGATACACGCGCGCTATTACTATTACTAAGATAGCTATAGAGCGTATTCACGCCGCGGCTGTCACGCCCGACAGCAGCTTCCGCGAAGTTACGCGGTGTGAGCTGGTGTGAGCTAGTGTGAGCTGGTGTGAGTCGATGCGCTGCGGAGCAACTGGCATCAATTGCATCAAATTCTTCAAAGCATTCCGAGAGTCCGCCGGCACAACAGTCAACGTACAAAAATGCATATGTGACCATTGCTGACACGGACACGGGCTTTAAATTTTGCGCAACATCGCAGCGATCGGTACAGTGCTTGCCCTATCCACTTTGACGCAGTCACGTTGTCAGCTGCAGCATTGTTCGCGTCAGCAGATGCCCCTGTAGCCATGATCCGCTATAAGCGCCTGCGCAGGTGTACATACGGCTCTGACTAGCACATATCGTCAGGCCCAACCTTCAGCACATATATAGGAGCCGGCTTAACCGCAAACTATATCGTCTTCCAGTCTTGACTGGCAACGTGCACGCAGACTCTAGGATGCATTCGCGATCCGAAGTAGTCAACACATGTAGACGCACCCTTGTGGCCACCCCGACACGGAAATCTCTCCTTTACACGATATACCAGAGAAGTGCGTCTATGCATTCGATAGTGGTGATGTTACTACGAGGGCAGGTAAGGTAGCAGCATCAAAGGTTGACAGTACTATCCACGGACTGAGCACGTAACACGCATCACTGCCAGCAGCGCGCTTGGCCACAGCATGGCGCTAAAAGAAAGAAAAGAACTGAAAACACCCATAGGGCATCACGCCGACGAGCAACGGCCACGGCACCCCTAGGCCTGCAGACAGGGGCAGCGGAAAAAAGTCTAACACGTACAAACCCCCCTGGAAAGGGCCCCTTCCCGGGAGCAGCCTGAGAGAGGCGCGAGAGAGCTCTAGAAGCCATTGAGACCATCTCAGTCGAGGAAGCAGGCGCCAGCAATGCACACAGCTCAGATGACCACACATGCAGCCGGGCCCAGCGCGGCAGCCACACAGAAGCCACAGCCAGGGGCGCAGAAGAGGACAGGGCCGAGGTCCGTCTGGCCGCGGCGGCCAGGAAAGCGGCCACAAGGGGGGTGCAGAGTCCGCAAATGGGTGGACGACAGGAGAAGGCAGGGCAGCCGCAGGATCCAAGAGGAAAGGAACGGTGCATGCATTGCTCACACAAGCAGTCACAACAGCAGCACACAGCAGCGAGGCCGGGAAATCGCATTCGACGACGGCACATGCAGCCATACTTACGCCCATATCACCATCCACAGCTCGAAGCAGATAAAATAAAGCGCCCACTCGATCAGGCATCTTGCCAAACCCACTGGGCGGGCATCAGCCACAGCAGCGGTGCGCTTAGCTAGCATATCGATCTGAGCAGAACATGGCCACACGAATCGACGCAGCAGCCCGGCAGCAACCAAGCACGCAAGTTACGCACACCGGTACCTACCCCATGCACACAAAGATTGCTCTACTGCGTGCCGATCGGCCCACTGCGAGTGGCACCGGCCTGCATCTGAAAATGGTATATATAGTTCTTATGTATACATTAGACCATAGAGACGTTAGTATTACTTGGCACAGCCCAACTTAACTCAGCATGACGCACTGTCACTGTGACATACATTAGCCGTCTACCGCATACAAATCACCAAGTGGTTCGATACCCCCCCGAAGGGGGGGGTGGGTGGCCACTTGTATCGATATATCGGCCATAGCTATGCTGCAGGTACCGGTGCCACATGTTCGCCCATCATGCCCGCATGCCTGCGCGAGAACACATGACGCCTACTTTTGCCAAGTGCACGCGGCATGCAAATGATCAGTGGTGTTCTACCTGTCCCCACCGAGATCTCGATGGGAGAAAGTCCCGCCCATCATGCCTGCATGCCAGCGCGCACATACTTGACGCCTAGTGTTGCCAAGTGCACGCGGCGTGCAATTGGTCAGTGGTCTTCTAGTTGTCCCCACCGAGATCTCGCCGCGGGAGAAAGTCTCGAGAGGTCCGCCTGCGCTGAACGCGGTGTTGCCCTGCAGGGAAACTGCAGCGACCCCCACGCCGCAGCCGCCCTTGGCCTCTCCCAGGCGGAGGCAGCCGCCATGCTGCCGCTCAAGCCACGGCAGTGCGTCATCATCGTTCCAGACAGATTTCTCGTAAGCAATGGGGACAGTTACTGGGTTGACAACCTGTACCTCAAGCTGCACCGGCAGCGACCGTCAGTCCAGTTCTCATTCCTACTGGCTGGTACCATCCCACACGATGATCATGAGTACCTGCGGTTGACGTCAACAAACTTTTATGTAACCAACGTCACGTTCCAGGGAGAGCACCGGGGGAGTGCGTACGGTGTACTGTTGGAAACCGTGGGCTCACGAATGATGATGCGAGGTACGCATGCTTCGCGCTGGGTATGTGTGCCCCAGCTGCTGCGTTGCACTACACTAGATCACATGTGCTGGGCCACATGCTGCACGGCAGCGCCATTGGCAGCCTCAGCGGCGCGACTGGGATCAGGGACTCAGCCTCAGCACCGTGCAGTACACATTGCACCGGTGTGGATCTGCTGGTGGGTGTGTGTGTTGTTGTGTTTGTTTGTTTTGGTGTTTTGGTTTGTTTTTTGGTGTGGGCTTGATATATCATCGTGTAAGTGAATGATTGACAATGATAACTCATGAGTTATGCACAGCCATAGATCTATCACAGTCACATTCCACATCACAGGGCACAGCAATTGCTGTGTGACAGTGCTGCTTGTGCTTTTCGTTTTGTTCTGTGCTTCCTTCCCTCGGCGCAGCGCTGAGGCCTTGACCTATTACAGTGTAACACATCGTTGTACAATTAGCATTCGCCCTGCTGTGCACGTGCATAGTGGCGGCACAGGCGCGCCTAGGCGGCACAGGTGTCACCGTACCATGCACTGATGACGCACATGCATGTGCAGAATGCATCTTGACGGACTGGTCAGGTGATGCATCGCCGCTGGGAATCTTCTCACTGGGCAAGGTGACGGTGGTAGACACCGTATTCCGGAACATGCGGCTCTCAGTTGAGATCGCAGACGTTACACACGGCAGCACTGTCCGCTTTGCCGGCGTGCGGCTGGCGAATGTAACGCTCACTCACGGCCGCATCGTCAGCACATCAAACAACGACTATAGTGTGCCGTCTAGCCCAGTTGAATACTACGCAGAGGACGATGCTGCGTATGATGTGGACGCGGCGCAGGTGCCGATCGCAGAACGGGATCAGTTTGGGGCAGAGTTTGCGATCTCAGACCAGGTGATGAGCGACTGCATATATCTAGAAGCACGGCCGGAGACCATCATGCCAGGGTGCCCGCATCAATCTCTTGCAAAGCGCCATGAGGTCAGGCACCGTATTGGTGATCACCTACCTGAGCTCGAGCAATCGTATGCCCCAAGTATAGACGGTGATGACGGGCTGCTGTGGGTAGATGCTCGGTGGCTGATAGACACGCTTGCCGCGCTGGGGCCGCTGCCGCCGCCGCCCCCGGGGTGGCCGCCGTTTGTTGTGCCAGCGGCGGGGGAGCCAGTAGCACGGGCGTCGCTGACAGCGGAGCTGCCCGTTCCGCCGTGGGCGGAGGTGCCACCATTCAAGCGCACGCCGGCGGCTGTGGCCAGCGCGGAGCACGCGGCGACGGCGTTCAAGGTTGCTGAGGAACGGCAGGAGGGCCAACGCATGTGGGTCCCGCTTGTGGCTGCGGTGTGGGTCATCGCGGCGGTGGCTGCGCTGGGGGCATGCTGGGCGATGTGCGCGGTGCGCGTGCAGCCGCCGCTCAGGCCCAGCAGGGAGCTCGAGTCGGGGCGGCCGCGCCAGGTGCGGGCTTTGAAAACCCTCAGTGAACCGGTGGTGTGCCTCTGCATGGTCGTGGCCCAGCGCTCTTCCAAGCTGACGAAATCAGGAGCTGGCACGGGAAGTGTCTGGCACTTGCCAATCAGTTCACGTCTCATACCAGCTCATCACTGCGGCGCCATCCTGTTCAATCTGCATGCTTCTGACCCAGAAACTGTTTATCAAGCAGTGGCTGGGTTACAACTTCTAATTAGAAGCATTGTGGAAATTCTGGTAGATAGTCACTCTACCACGAGTGTGCATGGGATTCGTGGTAGAGTGACTATCTGAATTGACACAAGCATGTACCTCAAACCTTATGGCGCCGCACTGATGGGCTGCTGCTGCCGGTGCCCCTCCATGGTGCCCCTCATCATGGGCTGGAAGTGCAGCATGTGAGCGCTGCCGCTACCGGTGCCCCCAGTGCAGCATGTGAGCGCTGCCTGTGCCCCTCCATAATGCCCCTCATCAGCTTCTTCCCGACTAACTATAAGGCTATTATAAGGCTGTTGTGCCCCGTATGAGAACCCCGTTCTAGATCTGATCCTGTCAGTCGTGCGGCAGAGCCGTCTGTTGCACAGTGCACTAGAGTATACGCACGAGAGAACGCACTAGAGAAAGCACTAGAGAACGCAGTGGCGGACGCACTGGAGAACGCACTTCAGTACTCACCGTCACTGGCCAGAGTATGCGTGAGCTGTGGTCATGGGTTTCCAGTACAGTACTATGGATTTCCCGAACACGTGTGCGTATGTATGCGTGCAATGATTCAGTCTCACCATGGATAAGCCAACCACAGACCTTTCTCGTGTGCAGGCCGCACATGCCACAGGTCACTTCACGGGCGTCCCGCCAAACAAGGACAGCATCCCGCACGGCACAGGTTCCGCAGCACGCGGCTGGAGGCTAACGCGCGGCACCGTGCCGCGCTCTGTGATGAACCCTATGTACGAGTACGCACTGCCCACCCGCGTCGCACGTCTCATGGTGGGCCCGACGGTGCACACAGGGGACGCCGCAGTGCCCGTGGCGGTCGGGGAGATCCCCTCACTGCGAGACCGCCCCGACCGCCACGCAGCAGATCGTGTGGCCCACACGGGACGCGCTGGGGCGGCTGCGCAGGGCGGCAGCGCTGCCCTTCAACGAGAGCAGCAGCAGCATGCATGGCAGCGTGCATGGCAGCGTTCCTGGCAGCACGGCAGCGCCGCGTGCACTAGCTGTGCGCCGGTCACGGCGGCAGTCCCCTCTGAAGCGGCGCAGCAGGCCACTAATTTGATCGGATCTGGTGCCGGCACGCCGTACAGTACGCAGCCGGACTCTGCCGCCGCACCTGGAGCCACACATAGCCCAACCATCGGCGTCTCAAACGATGTGTCGCCGTCGAAGGTTTCAAGGCTGTCTCTGTCGCAGGACACGCTTGCTCTGCCGCTGCCGGGGGCAGAGCTGTTAAGGGAGATGTTTGGCATGCGGCTGGGACGAGCGCGAGATCGTACAACCGGCACTGACGTGCGGCAACGGCGGTCGTGGTTTGCACCATTGCCCCAGGTGTCAACGGCCGATTCGACTACAGAACAGGCCACGGGGCTGGGACAGATGTCAGGGGACGAGCTGATTGCCCTGCTGCACCGCCAGCTTGACGCCTTTGGGGAGGACAATCTGTTCTTGGGGCGGTTTGTGATGCTGGGGCGGCAGCAGCGGCGTCGCGGAGGTGCGTGTTATGTGTACGGTGACGTGTGTGCTGTGTTAAGAGCTATGCTATGCAACAGCTGCCATCACAAACCACCCTATTGTGCGACATTACGACATGTGATAATTATGATACAGCTGCAAACAATCAAATGTTTCTGTGATCGCTGCACCAGCACATGGCTCCTGTACATGTCGGGGGGAGGCATGGCAAATCATACTTTCCCCAGCGACAGTATCGAAATTGGTGCGATGACTCCTGTACATGTGTGCCTAGTGCCTCGAGTACTTGGCCATGCCGCCATGTTCACCTTGATATGTATACAACCAATGCCGCAGCGGCTACATAAAACGGAACCACCCTCATGCTGCACCCGCTTCACTCGAGCAGGGGTACTACGACGGTACCAGGCTAAACAGCACACTGCATCATCGGGTTCCATCATGGACAATCAAAATTTTCGCAGTGGCCAAGACCGTGGAGGCTTGCGATCGATATCGTGATGTTGGCGACGTACTTAACGCGCTCTGCCGTGCAGGTCAGGCCGTTGTTCAGTTTGCGGAGGGGGCGACTGACCACTGCCAGTACGCCATCAAGTTCTTCCTCTGCTACGAGGCCTTCCTCGTTGAAGCCGCGCTGTATGCGGCATGCTTCCCGCACGTACGCGCTGAAGTGTCTGACGAGGTCCTAGCACGGGCCGACGCCACAGCGGGCCTCACCAGCAGCGGCGACGCGGCAGTGCCGATGTCGGACATCGTGGCGCGCTTTCTGCCGCAGGTGGACGCTGTGTGCGACGGCTCGGCGGGGGGCCGGGAGGACCCCCGGCGGCGGCCGCTGCCGCCATGCATTATCATGGAGAAGGGAGAGTCTCTGCATGACTGGAGTAACCGGGCCGAGCCGGATCTGTTTACATCCCTCGCGGTGTGCTGTCTCAGCTGCATACTGCAGGCTACAAACCGTTGGACAATATCTTTGTTTAACAGTCGTAAATTATGCACCCAGCACCGTCGGCTAACACAATTATAATTATGTCAACAAGGGCTGGTGTCACAATATCCGTTCACGCTTGTGGTAGTACAACATGTGGCATGACTGAGTTACAATGTGTATGGATTGTCCAATGGCACAGTCGAGTACTAGTGGTCGGAGCGACTGGGAAAGCTGACCCCTTTCGCGCCGCGGTGTTTGTTTTTCGCGTCGCGGGTGGTTGCCGGTTCAATCTTCCGTGCGCACCTGGTGGTCGAACACGTGCGCATGTGACCAACTCGCATATATATATATATAGCACAGGCATACGCCCTGTGACTTGCGCGCATGCGCATGCGCGTGTCTGAAGGGGGTTTCCGGTTGGTTTACCCCTTCGGCTCCTGGGTCTCGGTTTGCCGGAGATGTCAATGGCCTAATCGGCTACGGCAAGTATCTCAATTCACATTTACATTTACATGTACTGCCGCTATCCAGTGACTACTCGGGGTCAGCAGACTGAGATTATATCATTATAACAGTACTTGCTTCACTCTGCAGCACGAGACAATGCTCGCTCACTCTCTGTGTTCCTCCTCCTCCTCCAGGAACACCTCACCATGTTGGTGTCAAGCCACAAACTGCACATGTTACCACTGATATCGATGCGGTGGCTGTGGCAGCGTGGCGTCAGCACAACATGGGCCGCTCCTGACGATCAGTGTCCGGACTTTCTGCCGCTATACATGTACAGAATTAAAGATTCGAGCTTTCGAATCGTTGCAGGTGTTATCCAACATTTCCGAGCGGCTTGCGGACATGCATGCCGCCGGGTACGTGCACCGCGACCTCAAGCCCGCCAACGTCATGTGGCTGCCTCGCGCCAACCGCTGGACTGTCATCGATTTCGGCTGCGTGGCGCGGGCCGGGGAGGTCGTGCCCCTGAACTTCACGCTCGCGTACGCCGCCCCGGAGGTCGTCAGAGCGTTCTACATGCAGCAGCACTACATCGTGTCGGCGCCGGCGCTGGACGCGTGGTCTCTGGGGGTGATGGCGTTCGAGCTCCTCACAGGGGCGCCTGCCTACAACCTTCTGTCAGACGGCCGCGGCCGGGTACGGCTCCTCCCACCAGACTCCCTGCCATTCATACGCATACCCCAGTTGTCTGCCTGTCCTTTTCAGCTAGCAATGGTGTGGCTAGCTACAGAGTCTCGCCAGCACTCTTCGAAGTGATCATGAGTAGAAATTCTACTGCTGCGATAGCTGCTAGTATTCAGGCAACGCATGATCAGTCCGGCATGATCAGTCCACTGATCCGTGATCATGACTGAGTGATGTGCCATGTACCTTTCATCGGATAGAGCTGAATGTGCTCATGACTTGAATGGCGCGGCGATGCGCTTTGGTCCGTTTGGCCCTGCGCATATACCATATGTGACGGTATGGTGTGGTGACAAAAGACGAACGGCCCTGTGAGCAGGCCACACATGGCGCAAAACTGGTCGTGGCCCGCATGCTCCAGTATTGGCACTGCGTGCCCTTAGCAATTACACAATTGAAGTACAGTCTAGACTACTCTGCTGACATGCAGGTCATGCAGCGGCTGCGGGGGGACCTGCCGCTGCCTTGGGAGGGGGAGCTCAGCCCGGAGGTGCGGCGCCACCTAGGCGCCTTCAAGGACCCCATTCTGAAGCTGCTGCAGCGCGAACCTGGTCAGCGCGTCAGCATGCGCGAGTTCCACGTCTCCTGCACGAACATCTTCGCTACCAGGACAACGATTGAAGCGTGATGCCTTGTACATGTGATTCGATTGACTGTTTGCAAACCCACATGGTTATGGTACTGGGGCCCCAGTCTGGGGGTTCAAGTGGTTCAAGAAGGCGGGCAGTCAATCGTACTATAGTATGTCTGTGGACAGGCACTGCATGGTGCGCACGTACGCGTGTGTGTGCGTGCACGGGATCAACCGAGGTGGAGTGCAATCTGCCTTTACCATCCCAGCTAGCCTTCAGAACATCGCCCCGGGGGGGGGGGTATGGCTCGGGCTGCCGTGCGCTTTGGTCGCTGTGAATTGCCTTGAATGGGCTGTGGACATGATGGCGGCATGCAGGGGAGTGAGACTCTCGGAGTGTTCGCTGTGCTCGCAGCCGTGTGCCGCTGGCTTGGCGACCGGCCTGATGTGCATTGTAAGCTGACCATTTCCCCCCTTTTGTGTTGTGGCTAACCGGAAACTTGCATCAGCTGCAGTGCTGTCAGCTGTCATGTTTGCGAACCTCATGTACATTGCGTGGTAGAGCGGCTGTACATGCGATTCGTGGTAGAGCGGCTATCTTCATCACTCATATACATATGATGCTGCAGCGGGTACGTAGTGTCATGGTCAACATGTAGTAATATACAATGTCTAACTGGATTCCTTGCAAAGATCAGGCTTGATGGACAACCTTGGCCGAGCAGAGGTCAAGCTTGACAGCTCCACAGCATGCTGTGCACGCCCGTCGATTGGCAAGGTCGGTCCGGTTCAGAGGGCACAATCAAGTCTCTTCGAGACGCCATGTCCGGATTCATATGCATCCTCGTGATAGGGCAAATGTAGCAATCAGCCTGCTGGAAACTAACAAACAACAAAACTCAATCACGGGAAACCCAGACTGGCATTGGCCACAGCATCGGCCACAGCTGGATCCGGACCATCCTGCTGCGCGCTGTGCCTGACATCAGGCTTAGGTTTAGCAGACGCTACACATAGGTATAGGCATCACTGTAGACATGTGTTACACAGTGATAGATCTAGGACCCAGTAGCGCCAGGCAACACGCAAACAGACAGACAGACCATCTCAAGCACCAAGGCCACTCTCCGCACGAGCAAATGCCAGAACGAACTAGCGCCGGCACGAAAGCAACAACACACACTCACACACACACACACACACACAACCTGACTGGTGTGTCTGGAAAGGCAGCCGTGGTGTTGCTGAGTTGTGAGGTAGTGCGTCGGATGTGCCACTGGCATGACTAGCGCGTAACTGCTCTGTTACCACACACACACACACAAAAAACAAACAACGAAGGAACCGAGTGCAGCACCACACAGTACCACACTGTCCACGCGCATGCCAAACACAGTCAGCATGCTCCAGGCCCACCGGCGGGCGCCGCCTCGACACTAGCACTCTACACGGGCGCGCAGGCGCGCGCTACGGCCACCTCCGAGGCCGCTAGGCACCGGTCTCAGGGGCCGCAGCCACAGCCAGCCCAGCAGTACGAGCGGTGTCCGGGAAGGTGGCAGAGGAGAAATGGCGGAGGTGCGCGGGGAGGAGGGAAGAGGGACGAGGGGCAGGGGCCCAGGGCAAGAGCCTGAGGTCCAGGCAATGTGGCCCTGGCCTGGCCCCCTCTGGCAGCTGTGAACCCAGCAGAAGTGGGTGGGGGGGGGAGGTCACGACTCAAGCCTATGCGCGATGGCATGTCAGCGCCGGTAGGCCGTCCGTGGGGATAGGAAGGCCCGGCAGCAGCGCCCGCCCGACCAGTCTACACATATGTGCTACACAGAGATGCTGTGCTGCTTAACAGATGTTCGGATCTGCTTAACGCTGCGATAGCTCAAGGCCCCATGGCTGCAGTGGCGACCGCCGCGGCAGAGGCAAGGAATGAACTTCGAACAGACACAATAAACATCGCTGTGACGCGCGCCAGGCGTGTGAATCCCTGCGGAGTCTGTACCCGAGGCCAAGGCGGTCACGCATGGCCGCACACTGGCGCTGCAACGTGTCGTTCTAGTGGCCATGCTAGCTGCTGTGGCCGGCTTTGCGTCGACTTCGCGCCGGCTTAGCGCCGCGGTACCCAGCACCTGGTGCCTCCGCGGAGGGGGCGCCGTGCTGCGCTGGGCCGGCATGCTATACGCTCTTTTGGGCGGCCGGGTGTGTTCCTTGTGCGCGCGGTTCACGTGTTGGGTGACCGTGCTGCTTGTGGCTGTTTGTTTCCTTCTCTGATTTCTTCATTGGGCGCTGCGGGGGCCTTGATCCATGACAGTGCAATGCAAGAAACACCACAAGCCTGAGCATCAACGCCGCCTGACATGCATCAGATAATATTGTGCTGGTACAGTGTGCTGGCATGGATCCTGGTCAGCTCTTTATAACTTGCCAAGCATCAGCATCCATGTTTGTGTCACCTGGTCAAACTTCCCCACGGTCAAGTTCCCCACCTACATGCCTTCCCCATCCATGACATGGGGCAGCTGAGAGGCCTGTAATCCAAAACAGCGCAGCCATTAGCGTTTTAATCCAGATGAAGCATCAGAACATCATAACACACTTAATTATGAACCACAGACTCGTCAGATTGCAATTCTGACCAGTTTCCAGAAAGTTACCAACTTCCCCAGGTACAGGTTCCCCACCCCAGCACCCTCCCCACCCAGGTGGGGCAACCTGGGCGTGGACGCTGTGTAGCTTGCACCAGTCTGCATCGACGCCATGCTGCGCTCTAACAGCTGTAGATGTAGTCACCGCAGGATTTGTAGACATGTGTTAAGGAGGGGGGCTATCACTCAGTCCTATGGTACTCCCAGTCCTGTCGCGGACACCAGAAACATCCCAGACTGACTTTGGGAGCACTATAGGGCATAACTAGGTACTCTGGGAAGGGCTGCGGGCTTGTTTTGGACGTTTGGGGAAAGTGGTACATTTGGGCCAAAAACGTCTCTTTGTTTGGGGATTTTGGACAAATCTTCCCAAACTCTCTGACAGTGCTGTAACATGTCCCAAATGGCCTGTGGGCGCCCCAAACTCGGCTACGGGGCACACGAATGACCTGATTCTGATCAGAGTGTATGCATGCACTTAATGGGACGCCTCACGCCACCAGGGACCCGTGTGGACACCTCTTCCTAGGTTGGAGGACGTGTGGGCTGGGTAGTATGCAGACTGAGGTGGGTGGAGCTGCTCTGCTCCGCTCGCACCTTGTATAACGCCACATTCATGGTGACAACTGCGTTGTGTTTGGTGGACTGATAGCATTGGGCAACACAGATAGGTCCCTTACTGTACATAATAATATGTATTTACGTGTGTGGTACAGCAGTGGGCACCGTGTGTAGCCAGGCATACACCAGTGGGAGGTGCTGCATGCAGATCTGAAATGTGCAGCCTGCCTTCTTCATTTCTCACCTTTGAAATTTGCTGGCCATGGGAGTGAGCCTATAATATCGAGTACTGCACTACAAGGGTGTTGGAAAAAGAATGGGCCGAAATGCCCCACTAACGAGGAAGTTGGCATGTTCTATACTTGAACCTTTCACGTATGGGAAGGTATCACGTGGCCACAGGGGCAAACGTTGGGCAGACTAGACTGCTCACAGCTGCGTAGTCACTCGTGTACGCCTGAGCTGAGTTTGCTCTGCCTGTGAAATGTCGTAGTGTGAGGTAGGTTGCAATATGCTCCTTGTATACTATAGAAGACAGGTGACCCCTCTTATCTGGCGGGAAACGCTCATGGAAGACATGTACACGATGAGATATTGCACATTCAATGAATTGGATCATGCTGTAGTGCTTTGTGATCACAGTCATGCAGTTGGAGGTAAGAGTTCTATCATCGGATACGCTCACCAGCCTTATGACCAGCCCCACATTGCAGCACAAGCACTATGGCATGCTCATATAGCTCACACTGCAGAAACAATAACGTAGATCAGGCAGCTACATTGCCTAGATAGTCTCACGAACCTACACAGGTCACTGCACGATGACTATGCCTTTCGAGATGGCCTGTGCATGTTGCTGCGCCACTCCAACCGCACCGCCGATCACATCGGCGTGCTGATCCTCCTCAAGCCCCTTGCTTTTTACATTATACATTACTTTGAGCAGACTAATACACTCTGTCAGCGGTCCGTACACCAAGTGTGTACAGTCGGTACCCATGGCGGACACGCCGGCGGACCACAGACGGATCACGAACGGTCGAGACCAGGTACTATACAAGCTGGTGCAAGTGCGACCAATTGTTAGTGCTTTTTAAGTGTTGTGTATGCTTTGGGAACGATGGCAGTGCTTTGGGGCGAGTTTGGGGCCTCGTTGAGGCAGTTTGGGGAAACATGGCATTTTCGACCGAAAAGGTCGTCCGGTTTGGGGCTTTCGCCACATCCCCCAAACGGCCCGCAACCCTTCCCAGAGTACCTAGTTATGCCCTATAGTGCTCCCAAAGTCAGTCTGGGATGTTTCTGGTGTCCGCGACAGGACTGGGAGTACCATAGGACTGAGTGATAGCCCC
>JALKAD010000336.1:0-16073 GCA_024500015.1 Ulva compressa | reverse complement strand
GGCTGAGCTTGAGTCTTGTGGCTCCAGATATGGGGACGCACTCTGGTAAACCTGGTCGATGCCCAGCGCGGTCTGCACATGCCAGCCCCGGCATGGTGCGTGCGCTTGCCAACACACGTTGCTTTTCGGGCCTAAGCAAGACTAGGCTGCAGGCCAGCACCATGATCGGACCTGTGGATACGGATGCTGGACTTACACGGCTGTATGCGAGGCAGTCGTCATGTGTCTCCAACCGATACCCCCAAGCTGCCATAGCAACGTGACCTGTACTGTCCCGACCAGTACCGCAAGCTGAGCTGCATGCGGTGTGAATTTGGTTGCGGAAAACACATATTCAATCGGGGCTGCCGCATCCATGACGAGTAGGCGTAAGGGACGTCCAGTCCAGCTCCCGGACCTGCACTCAACATAGCCGGCTCTTGAGCACCTCCTGCCACGTGTACATGTACCAGTCTGTGTTACGTCACAGTGATAGATCTAGGACCCAGCAGCGCCGAGGCAACAGACCAGGCAAAAGACGCAAACAGACAGACAGGCCACCGCAAGCACCAAGGCCATGCCCCGCACGAGCAAATGCCAGAATTCAACTCGTTCAAACTAGCGCCGGCACGAAAGCAAACACACGCACGCACACAGCGGTGGGTGGTTTGAGGACTCCTTCGGAAGAGTTCGTGGTGGGCCTGGTCTGAGACCGGCGCACCCACGATCCTTCCCCAGCTCGACTTAACTGAACACAGGGCGCGAATTCAATATAGCAGTAAGGGCATGCAGTTGTCGCGCCTGATGATGACAGTGCCACCTCGTCGCGAAGGCGCCAACTCGTCGCGAAGTCATCGTGAAGACGTCATCCTGCTAGGAGCCATCGTAGGCCCAGTAAATACGGCAGATCGCCATGGCGTTCATGTATCACAGATGTTCCGCATTGTCCTCAGCTGCAGCGGCACGCAGTACCCGTGTGCAGTGTGTGGACGTCGCAAGGCTGCAGGTCTTAGGCAGCTGCCTACATATGTGTTACACGGTTGATAGATCTAGACTGCCTACATATGTGCACTTGAGCTCAGAGACATTGCAACCACAAGACGTTGAAATAACGCTGTTCGACGAATCAAATGGCCCCCACGAGCATTATCTGCTTTTTCTCAGACTCCTGGCCAGATGCAATCCCCAGCGCGCTTTGCCCACCGACATCAAAGCGCTCGCTCGCCTTTCACGCATGCGCAGGTGTGACTGCGCACTGTCCACAACACGTGTGACAGAACATATTCATGCCTGCAGCAACCGCAGTGGTCGTTGCCCCCCGGGCTGTAGAGCGGAACTGCCCTCCCCGCGCGTCGGCCGCGTACTTGCCTTGACCGGGAACTGCCCTGCCGCCGCGTCGACCGCGGGCCGACTCCATCGGCATCGCCGAAGATATTTATCGTCGTCGTCACAACATATCCTACGAGCTACTGCCTTGAACGCACAGCGTTCCCCGTCGACCACTGCTGCCCGCATTACTCATTGTCCCTGTCTATCGCGACTTGCAACTTGAAGCCATTTTCCTCCCCTCCCGGGGGGCAGGGTTTCCCCCGGAAAGCCATCATTCCTACACCCGCGTTGAGCAGCGTCGACTCCACTCCTCGCTATGGTGCGTGGAAGGATTCTCTCGTGTCTACCGGCGACATGGCAGCCAGCTTCAGGAAATCTTGCAGTATCTAGAGCTCTCGAGGCTGCTTGCGCAGACCGGTGCAACGGTCAGGTGGAGGGAGCGATAGACGAAAATCAAATGAATCTTCAACAAGACGCATGTAGTGCACGGAATTTGGTGCACCGCAGTTAAGTACACAGGTCTATACCACCGTTCTCCTGCAATTGCGCATGCCCGCCATGGAGAAGTGTGTCTGTATCAGGAACCGGGAGGGTACCGGCGGGTTGTCGACTAAGGTGCTGTTTGGCGTGAAGATAAGCGAATTTCAGTCTTTCATTGATGTCCTACGGTCTGCGCTGAGGGAGGAACTCGAGTTCGGCGGAGGCGACGTAGTCGAGTCGGATGTCGACCACGTTCAGCTCAGGCGGAACATGGCAGGCACTGACGAGGAAACGACTGACGTTCAGTGGTCGAACAGGAACGCCGTAGAGGTCATCTCTCTGGAGTCGAAACGGCTGGGGTATGAGCCGGGCGTGATCATTTACGGGTTGTCGGGTGGGAGTTCCAAATCTACGCAATCCGACATGGTCTGTACGCCACGGAACGCAGTTGCGCCAGAAAGCAGCCCTGCCGACGGGCAAAATCACTCAGAGCTTGATAAACAGCGCAATCCCACCAGAGAGAATATGGCTGCCGTGGTAGCTGCGGGTGGCAGCCCGAAGAGTCTCTCACGCCAGCGCTCGGAGGCTTCCGGATCGCGGCCCGACTGTCCGCCTGCGACAAAGAGACTGAAGATGTCTTTGAACCCAGCATGCGTCGACGTCAAGGCCGAGGGGCACCAGAAGTGCAAGATTGTGCTGCCCATGTTCCTGCATCCGTCCAGGAGAATTCCGCAGCTCACTCAGCTCTTCATTCTCCCCGCGAGCAACCATCCTGTGCCATGGTACCCAAACTTGTACCTCCTGCAAATCGGCCTGCAGGCTACGGTGCCCCAGCAGCCGCAGGAGTGGCAGCCTTGCTTCAAATCAATCATCGAAATCGGCCCGTATTACGAGCAACAGCGTGACAAGTGCTCAGCAAAGGTGCTGGCGCGAGTCCACGACAACCTGAAATCCGGCAGGGTACGCACCCCGAACTCCGAGTGAGGGAGAGTCTCCGATCCACATCCAGTCGCGGCACTGCTGCTGCAAATTGTTGAACAGTGCCGTCACGATGCATGCAGTCACCAGGTCAACGCTGTTTAACTCGCTGCGGATTCTTCTGCAGTGCGCAGATAGCACGCTTGAGCCTGCACTGCGCATGCGAGGATCCGGAAGCCCATTTCACACTGTGTTAGTTCGTTCTGGCATTGGCTCGTACGGAGAGTGGTCTCGGGGCTTGTGATGGTCTGTCTGTGTGTTTGCATGATGACTGGTCTGTTGCCTCGGCGCTGCTGGGTCCTAGATCTATCACTGTGTAACACACTGTGTGCACACAATGTAACATTGTACTGCGATGAGGTAGATCAAGGCCATTTATATTTCACAGTGTGCAGTTGTCTTGCAAGTCAGTTGCTGGCCAACAGTCACGCCAGCTTGCTGTGAGTCCCCTCTTGCATGGCACCTTGCAAGCCGTCAGTTTTGATATGCATATGCATATGCACTTGCAAGGCGTCTGCGCTGTTTGGGCCTGGTGCCAATCAGCCCCCGTGCAGACACATGCGCAGACCATGCATGGTACCGTCGTGACGTCAGGCATGGCCAGGCACAGGCACCTGCGCAGACCATGCATGGCCAGGCACACTGACGCGCACGTGCATCTGCACGTTGATCACGCCCCAGCTTTCACCTGCAGGCAAACTTCCTCTTCCCCGTCGGCGTGTTGGCTGTCAACACATCTTCGAATGGCAAGATCAGCTGGTATGCATGGGCGCTGCCTGAATGCATCGGCGCGCCGCTGATTGATGCCCAGAAGCAGATGGTCGATCTTTGCCTGCAATATTACTGCGGGATGCTGCCGACCGACGGGCTTCACGTTCAACAAGTTCCCCATGCTAGGAATGCAGGCGAGAGTGCACATGGCAGCCGTCCACCTCAACCTGCACAGCTGCAGCATGCATGTGCTGTGCCGCAGTGCGCCCGCACAAAACACGCAGTTCAAAATGCCGAAGGTGCTCGTACGATCCAGACGCGCCAGCCGCAGCGATCTGAGCCACAGCAGTGCGCTGCGTACGCACAGCATATGCTGCGCACCGCAGAACTGCCAGCAAACGCTGCTGCTGGCGGGTCTTCAGCACGTGAAGCACCGGCATCTGTGGCAGCCACGCCATCCGCAGCGGCAGGCGCACCGCGCAACGGTGATCCCGCGGCGGCTGCGCCTCCGGCTTGCGCGCGGCCGCCGCGGGGCCGCGCGGCTAGCGGCTGTGCCGCATGCGGCCGGGTCCGCGCCCGGCTGCTGCTGCCCCCGGCCGCCGGCGACTCCGCAGCGGCTGATGTCGCCGGCCGTGCTGTACGTGCTGCGGCATCACCCGCGGCAGCTACAGCTGCAGCAACCAACCCTGCTGGTGGGTGTAAGGCAGGTGTTGAAACAGTCGCCACAGCGGATGCACGCAAGTCTGAGTCGGGCCCGACTGGCACTCCCAAAGCAGCTGCACAATCTGCGGACGTGCCTGCAGCTCGCGCTGGGCCAGCTCACGCATGCACTACGGACAAGGGGGCACAGCGCAGCAGGGGCTGTTGCCCTGAAGATTCCAGGCATGCATGTGGCGGCGCAGCATGCGCTGCGCTGTCGATCGCAGCACGTGCTGCAGTCGCAGCTGGGGTGGTGCTGGCGGCAGTTGTGGCATTTGACAGCTGCAGCTGTGAATGTCACTGACCGACCGCTAGTCTTGCGTGCTATGTACTTCAGCGTAGCCGGCTCGTAGCTCCTGTGTTGGAGTACATATGTACTTCGAGTACGACTTGCAGCCTGCGTATATCCTGGCTTGTTCAATGTGATGACTCTGGGTGCACACGCACTGGCCGCTCGCCATCGTCATTGGCCAGGGCATGGACTGAAGGCAGTTGGAAATCGGCAGTTGCAATGTGATGTGTAGTGTATCGTACATACGATGACTGTGCTTTGTGCAGTAGCTACTAGTGCATGTGCATGTGAGGCAACTTGATCGAAGCTCTGGGCTATACCATCGATGTATAGTACTGCTGTGATGTTGAGAGTATCTGCTGCTGTCTTGGGACTGTGAAGAGCACAGCTAGGAGGTGTGACTGCAACAGTCGAACAGATCCGAAGCGTGCAGTATGGCTGCGCCAACACGGCATGCATGCACGTCATGCACGCCAAGATGGCTGCCTCCCCGCCTGTCCGCCTCGGTTTATGGCATACCTCGTGGCACACACCCCTGCCCTGGGTATTTCATAGCTCCTCGTGATGTTTCAAAGTTGTACATGCATATATATATGCCAGTCAGCAGCCACGCTGAACCGGTCTCACGTCGATCACGTCCATGCTTTCGGACACGCCAAGTGCGCACATGGTGCAATCAAGGTTGTTTATTATGTCCCCCGAAAGAGACAGCCAGCACTGCTGTGGGTCCAAGTCCCATTTTTCACAAACAACATTCCAAGCTGTGCTTATCTTGGTAGTCTGCTTCACCTTGCAGACGATCGTTTCTCCGGACAACGATCGGAACGTCAGAAGCGATGCGTCGCCAAAGCCATGGCCAGTCCTGCACACACGTCACGAACTCCCCGTCACCGATCAGCCGCCACCTGGTATGCTGATTGAAGGCTTTCCGGTTTGGAAACCTTCCCCCTGGGCGGGGTAGGAAAGCAATGCAATGCGGCAAGCATGTGGTGTTCAGCATCGTTGCTCGTGGCTTTTGGCGGTGACGGAGTTCTGCTGTACAGCCAGGCAGGGCAACGGACAGTTGTGAAGCAACTTTGAAAGCGTGATACGAGCACGGACATATGATGCAACAGGGTGCGATGCGCTGTGATAGACCAAGGCCCCAGCAGCCTGAGAGAAGAATGCATGGAACAAAACAACAACGACACTTGCTTCTAGTAGCACGGGTGCCCTACACGCTGGTCTGAAACGCACTCACCGAAACAAACCATAAGGAATACAACCGGTGGCCCAGGTACGCTGCGCACGCTGCGCACCGCGCACTGAGCCAACGCACCCGGGCGGTATCCCCCCACAAGCACCATGTGCTAAGGCAGTGCAGAGCCGGCATCGCCAGGGGCATGGGCTGTTGCCACAGGATACTGTGGCCAAGCCCGACCGCCTTGGCCTCCGGCCGCACACTACGTTGTGCCCGAGCTAGTGCCAATCAGATTGCAGCCAGCGTTGACGGCAGGACGTTGCTGGAGATATGTACCAAGGGGGGGGGGGGGGGGGGGGCGGGGCACATGTGTAATGCATGACAACGCTATGGCGCATGCATTGTGCGGACCACCACCTACAAGTCTGGGCCCAGCAGCAGCACATGGCGTGGCGCTGATCTTAACGAAATGTGCAAGGACATATACACAGCATTGCTAGCTGACTTGGAACCTGGTGGACACATCTGTAACCAGTTGGCTGCCAGTGGTCATGCTCACTGTACACGCATGCAATGGCAACAAGCCCGGCTGACAGCTCAGCTGTCACTGGCCTTAGCGTTACTGCACTGTCTACTGAGCGATGACACGCACCTGCCGTCGGCTTCATTGGGGTGGTGGTCAAGCTTCGCTTCTGCGGCACTGTGGCCAGCTGGAGGCACTGCCCACTCGCCATGGGGCGCCTTGGCCGGCCGTTCTTCACCTGCACTGGTGGAAGCTGTAACGACTGACAAGTGTGGACCAGTCATCTGGCCTGGCGGACGCGAAATTGTGCGACCTGTGAAAGCAACGCTGCCACTGCACTGCCCCATGGTAGGCCATGGGATCTGCAACTCCATCACTCGGTGCGGCGTTGACGTCTTCCACACAAACAGCATTTGCCAAGAAGCAGGGAATCGCATGCTCTTGCGAGTCTACCAGGGCCAGAGAACACAGTTAGGTGCACGCATGCTGTCACTCAGACTTAGCAATTGCTTACCTTGCTAATTATAACACTACGTGATACTAGGTGTCAACACTATGTGATGTAGGTGCATTGGGAAGAGACCAGAGCCAGCGTGCCAACATTCTCTTTTCACCTACCTTCCTTACTAAGTGTGCACTTGCCCGCTCGCTAGTGTCACCGATTGTGTGCCGATGGTAATTACAGCAGGCAGATTTACGATGACGTGACGGCGAATTCTGCGACCTTGACGGCAAACAGTTGATAACTATGAGATTTTGTTGACAATGTTTTGGCTGGAAATTACGATGAGCAACTTTACATTACGATGACAATGTACTTCTGGGATTTTATCGTGATCGGTGAAACTGCCACTCACATCACATTGGTGACACAGAGAAGTTACACGGTAGCCTGTAGATTGAGTCCGACGATTGAGTCACCTGCCTGGCAGAGCGAACATTCAATCAGGAAAGCCGGCAGCCTGTTCTGGCAACGCGCACTTGCAATGCATTTCAGATACTCTGCAGAAGTGAATGCACGGCGCACTGGCAGCCCCAGATTGTGCATGCTTGCAGCTCCGGCATGCTGGTATCTGCATGCTGCGGCAGTGTAGAACATGCCGGGCCACACGTGCATGCCACGCATGCGCATATGGCCATTGCAGGTTCCATGCTTCGAGTCGTCACGTGCAGCATCCAGAGGTGCGGAGGCAGAAACACAACAGGAACTGTGGCACAGGTGCACAAGTTCGTGAAGCATTCATGGCGGCATGAGAGCGGGCCGGTGTGCGCCTCATGGAACATACTGTAACCAACACAGCGATCTAAGCTGTCTGACCATCGGCCAACCCATTCGTCAGCGCAAATGGCAGTGGTGTTACACAACCAGACAAAAAGGGAGCACCACGTGGCCGTACTGCAACTCAAGGCGGCTCGCACCTCCGGCATGTTCTCCGTCTGCAGAGCGTTTCACACCACTTCGGCACGCTTGGCGTGTGCTGTGGTCGCCGGCCGGAACGGGTGCAGCACGGAGGGTGCCCAGCTCTAGATGGTGGCCGACATTTGCAGGAGCAGGATCGTTCTCGTTACTCCCTGGGTGCAGTCTGGCACCGAGCGTGGGTGTCGCCTCCTGGAATGGCCCGCCTGCCACGGCGCACTGCTGAAAGCTCGAGTGGCCGTATGTCAGCTCCCGCCTGTCGCAAACCGTGCCTGCAGACACTGCCGGAATCTCAGTCAGGGAAAGGCGCATGACTGCCCTACCACTGCTGCGGGGCATGCACGCTTTAGCTCCACTGAGGCGTCATGCACGTTTGGCTGTGACACTGTTACACGGAGATCGACACAGGAGCCCGGCAGCGAAGGCAGCAACAAGCCAGCAAGCAAGCATCCAAGACGCAGCAGGCGGCTGGCAGCAAGCAGCAACATGTATAATTCCGGCACCCACAACGCACTGCCACAACAGCACATCAACGGACAGAGTGCGTTGCGGTCGCATGCTGTCATCAATAGAGACCACACACTCAACCACAACTCAACAGAGACCAACAGACAGCATGCGACCGCAACGCACTCCACCCAGCCACACCACGCACCACCACCCGTCAACACACAGTCACGCCGAGTCAAACTATTCTCCGCACACGGGTACTGGCAGTGCCACCACCGCAAACAGCCACGCCCGAGGGGGCACGCTCCAGGCCTGGAAATCCCCATGTGAGCCCAGGGGCAAGCGCCCCCCGGCGCAGGGAGCACAGGCCCTAGGACGGCGGCCCAGCAGATACAGGAAAACGCTTTGAGAGTGTATGCTGTGCGTGCCATCCTGTGCCACTGGCTTGAGAAAAGCCCGAAACGCACTGCAGGCTGACCGCGCCGCGCTTTTTGTGCACTGTTTGCCTATGCTGCTGGAGCCCTATGCGGCATTCTGACACAGGTTGTGCCAAACATGGCCGGAGTAGTGATGTCTGCAATGCAATGCAACGGTCCGCTGCGCTCAGTGCATAGCAGCTCAGTGCACAGCAGGCCAATGAGAGTCTCATCGCACCTTCCGAGTCTGTGAGTGTGGCACCAACAGCCAGAGCAGGCGGCACGGCCTCGTCGCCGGACGGCTGCCTGACGATTTTCAGTGACTGAATTTCATCGGCATCTGGGATGGTCTTGCACTCGATTGAAAACTGTTTGCCTGTAGCCATCGCCTGGAGTTCCAGGCGCAGAATGGCAGGCTGGCCCGTGCTTGCGCCTGCAGCTGGGAGAGTGCCACCTGCAAATCAGTGGTCCACTCACGACTGAGGCACATTTTAAATTACGTTGAGAGGTAGTACATACATAGCAGCGCAGGCAGCATCGCTTCAATCAGGATACTTTGTAGCTACGCTCGAAACGACTGCAGTTCAGAGGCCGCGCGGGTGATCCTGGACGTCAACACTCGCCGGACTCATCTACTCCTTTACTAATTATGGGTAAAGTAAAGGTGCGAGGGTAGCCGGGAGGAAGCACCTGGGCGCGTGACCTCGGTCGAGATCACGCACAGCTGATCATCGGTCTTGACCGAAAGGTTGATGGTATTCTTGCCCAAGACTGTGGATGAGTGAAGATACACCATTATTTCAGGCCTCCAACAAGCCAGTGCGCGTTTCTAGCGGTTGTGAGGAGGGAAGGTTAGCACGCACGGGCTACCCGCGAACAGGAGCCTCACTTCATGGAAGCAATGCGTTCACAAGACAAGATGTAGCAAGCAGAAAATTACTATGTTGGAATTTTATTTGCGTAGGGCTCGCTGTGGAGTGTCGATGCTCCGTGTGGTGGCTGTGTTGAGCAAAACGCACGGAATCTGGACAGGCTCGTAGGCGTCAAGAACCTCTCAAGTGTTCAAATGAACGTGAACTAGGCTTTTATGTGCTCCGTGTTCCTGTATCTGCGTGTGCAGAGACACGGTGTACATGGGACGGGTCTTCGTGGTATCTTGATTTTGAAAGCGCAGTGGCCAGTGGTGACCAATTGCATGCACGCGGCCGCACGCATTCAGATGCAGCATTCATCACACACGTGTGCACTCGACCGGTGTTTGCATGTTGACTGGTCTGTTGCCTCGGCGCTGCTGGGATCTAGATCTATCACTGTGTAACACTTTCGACCGTTGGTGACCCAGAAACGGCATGTATGTACTGAACACACATGACATCGAGGGGCTCTGAGCCAGTAGCTCATCGAGGGGCGCTGAACCAGCACAGGTGCATCAAGGGCATGCATGTGCCTGCATGCATGCGCCTGCAACCGTGTGGGTCCGGCGAGCTGGGGGGCTGCCAGTGGGGGATCGGCGTGGGTGTGTTGGGTGTTCCCGGGTGGCCATGGAGCAAGCTGCGTACAGCTGGCATTACATGCCACCGAGTGCAAGATGTGGAGTGCGTGCTGTGAAGTCTCAGATACATGCTGTGCAGTGCTGTCAATCAACAAATCTCATCGCGGCATTCCATTGCCAGCCATGGCGGTAGCACCAGGACTCAGTGCCTTAAGCTTACGCAACCGTTAACAGTGCATACATGCAGTCCACTGCCACCATGTCAAAAACGGAGTCGCGGCCCGCATCGACACCTTCCATTTTCCTGTTCCCTTGAGAAGTACCAGCGCCGCGGCCGAACCCGTGTCAACCACAGGGGCGCCCCAGCGCACTAGTTCTGAGACTGCATTTAGGAATTCCAGCAATTTCACCGCTCGCAGTGGCCAGCAATAAACAACCCGTCTGGTCATCCTTGCTTAAGCATGCTCGCATTCCTGCAGCAGCTCCTGACTGCGGCTACCCACGCCAGTAGCGTCAAACACACCCTTGCACACCGTTGCTGGAGGTGAATCTACCCGATCTCCTGCTGCCGCTGAACCGTCTGCGGACCGCAAATTGCGGCCCCAGCTCTGCACTGGATCACCGGCATCGCAGCCCTTCACACAATCGGCCACCGCTGCAGCAGCTGCTAGAGTCGGCCACCGCTGCAGCAGCTGCTAGAATCGGCCACCGCTGCAGCAGCTGCTAGAGTCGGCCACCGCAGCGCAGGCTCTCCACAGCACTGCCAGCACGTCGGCTGTGCTCGTAGTGTATCCCATCGATCTGCGCCGGCAAAAACCCCGCAGCTAGTTGTGCGGATGCGCTGCCGCCGCACCACTCTGGATCGTCAAGGCCCGACACACCCATCTGCTGGTGTGCCAGTGCCCGCACTCCCACTCAACGCACCCTCAGCTGCTGCATGCTGGGGCCTCCACCATCTCTGCATGCACGGCAGCACCCGAGAGGGCACCGCTTCGACAAGAAGCGCAGTTGAACGTGGAGCCGCCTGCGAGTGGTGATATAGTACTGCGCCATCGAGCCGCACCGGTCACGAGCTGCATAGACCTCGATGCTTCAGCTCAAGCAGGCAAACACAGCAGAGGCTTCGCTGCCCATTAGAATGATGCAGAGTCAGCTAGATTCACGTGAGCATGATTGAACGTCAAAAGCTGGGTCGTTTCGGATGCTTCATACAATCACGCCGCCGCCACAGCAGATGTATGCATGTAGCTGTGACTCTGTGTAAGCACCTTGGCAAACTTTCTGCCTGAGACAGACCTCCACATATCAGTGCCTCCTCTTCGTGTGCTGCCTGTGACACCAACTCACATGCCAGTCAGCAGCCTCGCTGGATTGGCATCACGGTGATGCTTCTGAAGAGGTCAGCTCGCCCACTGTATCCCTTCATTCACTCTGCACAGGCGCCCCCCGGCCCTTCCGGGGGAGCCACAGCAGACAGCACACGCAGTACCTGATCATGTGCACGCCTCTTGCGCTGTGCTACGTATGCGTGTGCCTCACACGGCCTGCCCGTGCTGCACGCTGTGCTGTGCTGCAGAAGACGCCCCCGCCGTTATCTCGCTCCATGTCCAAGGTGCCAGAGGGCAGCAGCACGTGGTGCAGTGTGAAGTGGCACCACACTCGGGGGCCATACAGCACATCGGCGTGACGCCGGTGCCGCAAACTGACTCGCGCCTGGAAGCCCACCAAGGCGGCGCGGCCGTGGACAGCATGAGCCTCGAGGTCCGAGCGCGTGTGACCGACCAGTCGGGTGCGCCCACCCCGCGCTGTACCCTGCAGTGCCCTAGTGAAGCAAACCGTGGTACATTTTTGGCATGCTGCGGCATGCTTCGGCATGCCGCGGATGCGGTTCATGAGGTTTTGCGCGCCACTGCAGCGCCAGTCTTCTGTGCGCCAGCTGTGCGCCTTCATGCGCCCGCTACTCGGCAATTGCGGTGCTGCGTGCATGTATATGTATTGTTCGGACCACAAACTGCCGCTCCGCCTTCCTGTCTACCTGTCTTGCGTGGCGTCCATGCATGCTCGCATGCAACCTCAGGCTGCCATCGCTGCAGCGCCGCCAGCGCTCATGCTGGGCGTCACGCGGCTCCGTGACCAGCCCTGCTGTGCTCCGTGACCAGCCCTGCTGTGCTCCGTGACCGCCACGCTCAACGTTATTGACTATTAGTTAAACGAACTAATTTATTGAGGACCGCTGTGCAGGCACTCTGCTAGACAAACAGCGCTTCGGCGTGTCCCACGAGGCCGATGCCGATGGCCCAGGACCCTCCGAGGTGTTGTACAACAATCCAGACAAGAAGCAACATGTAGTGGCGCCAGACCATCGACCCCGCAGAACGATCCCGGTCAGCGTGCGCCACCACGAGTTTCAGTTCGAAGAGTTCCAGATTACGGAGCCGGGCACGATAGAGCAGTTGACACAGGCAATTGCTGCTCGGTGGGAAATTCCAACCCGACAACAGAGGTTGATATATGCTGGCAGGCAGCTGGAGGCCGGGCGCACCCTTTCAGAGTGCAATTATCACAAAGGAGGCATTATTCACCTGGTCCGGAGGATGGTTGGATGCTGACTTGGATGCACTGCTGCTGACACATAAGTGCCCGGTTCACGCCCTCGCAGCCTAGTGATTGTCCCTTTTGTCCCCTGCCGTCTTCCCTCGGCTGCTGCGGCCTTGATCTACCACAGAGTAACACGTGAACGTGCCCTGTTAGCGCCCTTGCAGCCACCTTGTAACGCCGCCTTGTCGCTTTGAGAAACGGGTTTGCAAGTCAGTTATCATAACCCTGATCGATGCCCAGCTCGGTCTGCACAACAGTGCTAGCCCGGCATGGTTATGAACAAGTGAGCGCTCGTTGATGCGGTGTGACCTCGGATGTGGAAAGCACAATTCCAATCAGCGCTGTCGTGAGCACTGCTTGGCAAAGGCCGTGAAGGCCGTCCAGTTAAGCTCACGGACGTGCATTCACCACAGCTGGCTCTTGCTCAATTGAGCACCTGATACCATGTAAACTAGTCTGTGGGAGACCATGGCAAAACACCAGTCTTTGGGATGGCTGCCTGCCCCGGTGCTGCTGTCGCGCCCACCGTTAATCATGCTGGGATATCAGGTGTATACATAATGCAGGCCGAAGTTCAAAGGGACCTTGGTGCAACGGTGGGTGGGTTGGCGTGGTGGTCTGTCGAAGAGTTCGTGGTGGGCCTGGTCTGAGATCAGCACACACACTAGCCTTGCCCAGCTCGACTGAAATAAACAAATGGTGCAAAGGTTTTGTAACTGTAAGGGCATGCAGTCGTCGCGCCTGATTAAGAGAGTGCCGACTCGTCGCGAAAGGCGCTGCCGAGTCGTCGTGAAGGCGTCCTGATGCTACCAGTAGTCGCCATCTTAGGTCCCAGCAATGCGAAGGATCGTCATGGCCATCATGTATCAAAGCTGCTCCAGATTTTCCAAGCGGCAGCAGGACGCAGTAGCCGTATGCAGCGTGGGGTGACCCTCCATGCATGCGCCTGCAACCGTGTGGGTCCGGCGGGCTGGGGGGCTGGGGGATCGGCGTGGGTGTGTTGGGTGTTCCCGGGTGGCCATGGAGCAAGCTGTGTACAGCTGGCATTACATGCCACCGAGTGCAAGATGTGTTACACGGTGATAGAGCTAGGACCCAGCAGCGCCGAGGCAACAGACCAGGCAACACGCAAAAAGGCAGACAGCCCATCGCAAGTACCAAGGCTACTCTCCGCACGAGCTAATGCCAGAACGATTTCGCTCAAACTTGCGCTGCCATGAAAGCGAACACACACACGCGCATGCACACACACACACACATACACACACAGACACACACAAACAACGCATGAACCGAGCGCAGCACCGCGCAGTACCACACACTCCATGCGCACCCCAAACACAGTCAGCACGCTCCAGGCCCACTGGCGGGCGCCTACCCGACACCATCAGGCTACACGGGCGCGCAGCCGCGCGCTACGGCCATCTCCGAAGCCGCGAGGCACCGGTCCCAGGGGCCGCAGCCACAGCCAGCCAGGCTGTACGAGCGGTGGCCGGGAAGGGGGGCAGAGGAGAAATGGCGGTCGTGCGCGGGCAGGAGGGAAGAGGGAGGGAGGGGAGAGGGAGGGAGGAGGAGGGACGGGGTGGGGGGGGGCACTTCAGGGGGGGGGGGGGGGGGCGGGGGATGGCTTGGGGGGGGGAGTGCGTGCTGTGAAGTTTCAGATACATGCTGTGCAGTGCTGTCAATCAACAAATCTGATCGCGGCATTCAATTGTCAGCCATGGCAGTAGCACCAGGACTCAGTGCCTTAAGCTTACGCAACCGTTAACAGTGCATACATGCAGTCCACTGCCACCATGTCAAAAACGGAGTCGCGGCCCGCATCGACACCTTCCATTTTCCTGTTCCCTTGAGAAGTACCAGCGCCGCGGCCGAACCCGTGTCAACCACAGCGGCGCCCCAGCGCACTAGTTCTGAGACTGCATTTAGGAATTCCAGCAATTTCACCGCTCGCAGTGGCCAGCAATAAACAACCCGTCTGGTCATCCTTGCTTAAGCATGCTCGCATTCCTGCAGCAGCTCCTGACTGCGGCTACCCACGCCAGTAGCGTCAAACACACCCTTGCACACCGTTGCTGGAGGTGAATCTACCCGATCTCCTGCTGCCGCTGAACTGTCTGCGGACCGCAAATTGCGGCCCCAGCTCTGCACTGGATCACCGGCATCGCAGCCCTTCACACAATCGGCCACCGCTGCAGCTGCTAGAGTCGGCCACTGCATGCGTACACTACTAGCGTCGTCCACTGGTGGCACCGCTGCAGCAGCGGCTGCCTCGCCAGCTCCGCGCAGGCTCTCCGAAGCACTGCCAGCACGCCGGCTGTGTCCGTAGTGTATCCCATCCATATACGCCGGCAAGACCCCCGCAGCTAGTTCTGCGGATGCACTGCAGCCGCACCACTCTGGATCGTCAAGGCCCGACACACCCATCTGCTGGTGTGCCAGTGCCCGCACTCCCACTCAACGCACCCTCAGCTGCTGCATGCTGGGGCCTCCACCAGCTCTGCATGCACGGCAGCACCCGAGAGCTTGGACAAGAAGCGCAGTTTAATGTGGAGCCGCCTGCGGGAGGTGCTATAGTACCGCGCCATCGAGCCGCACAGGTCACGAGCTGCACAGAGCTCGATGCTTCAGCTCAAGCAGGCCAGCACAGCAGAGGCTCCCCTGCCTATTATGATGATGCAGAGTCAGCTAGATTCACGTGAGCATGATCGAACGTCAAAAGCTGGGTCGTTTCGGATGCTTGATACAGTCACGCCGCCACCACAGCAGGTGTATGCATGTAGCTGCGACTCTGTGTAAGCACCTTGGTCAACTCTCTGCTTGAGACAGAGCTCCACATCTCAGTGCCTCCTCTTCATGTGCTGCCTGTGACACCAACTCACATGCCATTCAGCAGCCTCGCTGGATTGGCATAACGATGATGCTTCCGAAGAGGTCAAGTTCGCCCACTGTATCCCTACATTCACTCTGTACAGGCGCATCCCGGCCCGGGCAGAGTAGCCGGCACTCGCGCGGGTCAATGTCCCATTTCCGGCTCAAGTAATTCATGATCATGTTGAGCCTGGTAGTCTGCTTCACCTTCAAAACAAGTTTTTTCCCGCATATCGATCGGAACGTCAGCAAGGACAGGGACTCGCCAAAGTCATTCCTGCACACACGTCCAGAGGTTGGAGTGTCGGATAAAGCCGACCCCTTTCGCGCCGCGGTGTTTTACTTTATAAAAATATTGCGGAAGGTCTTCGGTTCGACCGTGCGTGCGCATGCGACAACCTTGCCCAGCTCAGGAATACGCCATGTGACTTGCATGCGCGCGTCTCAGGGGGCTTTCCGGTTGGTTTACCCCTTCGGCTCCTCGGCCCGGGTTTGCCAGAGATGTCAATGGCCTGATCGGCTAAAGCAAGTATTTACACTTTACATTGACAGTTGCGTCGTAAACTTTCGCCACCGATCAGCCGCCACCTGGTGTGCTGATTGAAGGCTTTCCAATTTATTTGGAAATCTGCCTCCTGGGCGAAAAGCAATGCAGTGT
>JALKAD010000034.1:1119155-1165234 GCA_024500015.1 Ulva compressa | reverse complement strand
CATGTACATGTTCATTATTTTAGCTCTGTACAATTTGTGTCTGTTCGTCATGGTGTCAAGCCTGGGGCTTGCAGCTGTGGTCGGCCTTTATGTGACTCCCCGACAGTTGCGCCCTTCGTGGATCAAACAAGCATGTTACGACGGAGCGTTATCGACTGAAACTCTAAATGCTTAATGTGTTACGCATGTAGACGAGCCTGAGTGCAAGTTTGCTATGTGCTTGGTGTCGATGTCCCAGGTCGCGCTCTGTCGATGTGTGATGCAGGCATGGGCGTGCCAGTAGCGAGTCCTGAACTCAGAAACACTGATTGCGGTATCTTGATTACAACTGCATCTGCACATCTTCCGTCTGAGATGGTTTTCGTCTCCCCAAGCCACGCCAAGCTGTGCCCATGGTGCCGAAGCGCTCACCAACCCCCTTGCCCAGTTCTATCTCCCAGAAGTTGTCCGTTTATGCAGGAGGTGGCGCTGAGGCGCGCGTGTTCGGAGCATGGAACCATTCAGCATGTCAAAATGCTCCCAGACAAAGGAGGTATGCGCACTCCCATTGCCTGCACCTCTTGGTGATGAATGCCGATGATGATGCATATGCTCTTTGCAGTGGCCTATGTCAAGTTCCCTTCTGCGTCCCAAGCTGCCAAGGCTCTGGAGCACCTGCATCTGCAGACAATCAAAGATGGCAAGGTGACAGTGCAACTCAAGGTCATGTTCGCTGACCCGGTTGACAAAATTCACAACTCTGAGAACAGGTGGGTGCTATACTACTGAGCTATCTGTGGCCAGGAAGGTACCAGTTGCGGTCACGGCAGCCTTGAACGTGACATAAATGGCGCTGTTGTAGAACTGACAACTCAACATCTCGAAACTTTGACCCAGACAACACTCCTCCGAGATCGCGTCTGTTCTTGGTAGTGCCGCGCGACACTAGCCCGGACCCGGTGGAGGTATGCGCTGTGGCTTTCAGATTGTTGTGATGGCGCAAGAAACCCCCATCCTGCATGGATCCCTCTCCACCTGTTGGAGCAGCATGTCTCTACTGTCCATTTTGGCATCTTGTGGCTGGCACGTTTCCAGTGTAGCTAATCGCAACGCTTACATGTTGCAGCAAGAAATGAGCAAGTACGAAGGGCTTGAATATGTCAAATCTGACCTAGTTAAGTCCAAGGGCATTATATATGTCAAGTTTCGCCTGGCCTCCAGTGCACTGAAAGCTAAGGAGGACATCGAGCAAAACAATTACATGGTGTGTCCAACTTATACTTCTCGTGATCGCGTCCTCGATGTCTCAACTGTTGTGGTGGCAATCAACAACTGCTGACTGTAGCTCGTCGGCAAGCGGGTCAAGGTATTTGAAGCCGAGCCCAAGTCGTCCAGCAGGGACGGCATAAAGGACGACGACAATCGACGTTTATACACGCCATCAGCCACGCCGACAGACATGAACAGGCCCGGCCATCTCAGCGGCCATTCGCGGTATTCGCCCGCGCTGGTCGACTATGATCGGAACCCCAATTTTTGGGCATGGATGTACGCGCAGAACGTTGACGTCCATCATGTGACGCAATCCCTGAAAACTATAAAGCAGCTACATGCACGTTTTGCCCAGGAGACAGGGACGTTGGCAGGACATTCCATGTCGCAGTCGATCTCGTCTTGCGATGACTGGGTATGGTTCCAAGGCTGTGCATAGCACAGCATTTGTGGCATATGGAGCATCCCCATGCACAGCATCACATGCACCCCAACCTCTACGTACGGGCGACCGTATTCTGCAGGTGTCTGGCCCACGATGCGTATCAAGCGAGGGTAAACCGCTACTTCCGTCCCAGCTTGGTCCCCCAGGCCCGCCTCCGTTGCAGCAATCACATGGGAGCAATCTTAGACTCAGCAATTCCATGGGTGCATTCACGGATCCAACTGTGTCGGCTGGAGCGTACTTCAACCCAATGGACTCGCAACCTGGCCCACACATGTTGCCGCAGCAGTGCCACAGTGGTGGTGTACATGGGTCAACCTTTCCCACCACACAACATCCAATTCACAATGGGCACCAACTTCCTCCTGCAGGCTTTGCACCAGGGCTGTCAACAATGTACAAGCCGCCTCCACCAGAGCCCATGTACGGCTCGCAAGTGCCGTTCCAGAGCTACATCCCGGCTCCAAGCATGTCGTCGGATATGTTCACTCAGCCGCTTCCATGTGATGACAATTCCTGGAGCCACAGCAGCAGTCACAGCTGCAACATGCCGGCTCATTGCAGTGCTCCGCAGCCTGTGTCAGGAACAACTTCCCTTCCAACTATGGCTGCGATGGGCCATGGCTCTCTCCTCCATGCTCCACATGGCAATGTACCGCCAGGGCATAGTTCCTCGCTGAGCAATCCTGGATCAATCGCAGCCCCAAATGCAAGCTTCCCTCCCCCTGGATTGACTCACTGCAGCGTCCCACGTCCACCTCTCCAAGGCCAGTGGCCACAGATGCAGACTCGTTTCAGCGCTACTGGAACGGTTGCATCTACAAACACATCTGGACTCTCCTCGGACATCCGTCTTGGCTCAAGTTTGCAGCAACAACCCACTCCAGCCTCACCTCCTCTTCCCCCCGGGTTCCAATTTGCAGGCAAAGGGTCGCGTCAACTCCTGGTTCAGTTCTCCATTGCAGCGCAAGGAGACGTGCCTATTGTCAACACCTACATGAGCCGTCTGACGTCCCAACTGGATGGCATTGAGGGCTGCACTCCCCTTCCATTGTCCAGCAACACATTGGCGGTGTGCACATCTGCTTGACCTTGCCAAGCAATGATGCAATCGTGCACGACGTAGATGATCAACACGTGGTAGTGATGCAGGTCTGGTACCACTGCGTATTCCTGACACCGCACCATGCTGACATCGCTGTGAAGACCATGTCCATGTCAGACGCTCCACCTGCATGTCGATCTAAGATGATTATGTACTGCTCAATCCACGGCCCCGCTGGTGCCCAGCATGCCTCGGGCTCCTACCCGCCACCATCAAATCCTGCGTCTTTCAGTGGTGGTCGTCTGTCCCGAGGATCTGCTGTACATGCACCCTCTGGCACATGTACGATGTCCGACAGCATCACGGTTTCGAAGTCATGTGTTGGGAGGATAAGACATCCACATGCCAGCATGTGTCCAATGAACACGCACTGGCAGCAATACTGGCATCTTGGCTGAAGACGTGTAGCCATGCAGGCCTGATGCCGCTGCCCGGACGCTTGACCCCGACAGAACTGCAGACGCAGGGCCAGTCATATAGTGCCCCACAGACTACAGTGTCTCCACAGTTGCCCACATCTGTGGTTCCACTTGAGGATGTGGCACCTGCTGATCCACCTGGTGTGATCATGCTGCAGCTGGATTTTGTTGGCTGGGATGGACCAGCTAGCACTGCTTGTCCATGCCACCCGCAACGTAGCCAGACACAGTTCAGGAGCAGGCTTTCTATGGGATGCATTCGCTGAATCCGCCGGCTACTGTTGTGCCGATGTTGCTCAGTTGCAGCCCCGCTGACGTTGCTCAGCTGCAGGTCTTCCTTGTGGAGTCCGGAAGTCTTGTTCAAGCGACGCTCACACCGAGTCATCCACAAGCAAGATCAAGGCCTCACTTACTGAGTCAACGGCTGCATGGCCCAAAGCTGCACCTGAAGTACTCTTTTTTCACATGTCTCAGCTGTCCATGCCTGAATATGCCTTAGGGCAGTACTTCAAGCAGTTTGGGGAGGTCAAGTATGTTGTGGTGCACCCAAGCGACGGAAGGTGAGCTTCAGACCATCAACGACTTGCTTGTTTGCATGTATCGTGGTGCACACTGAGCATGCCCTGGCTGGCTTGGTCACACTCGGGTGCTGATGTGGTTGGGGCGGGACAGTGTGAAGGTGTTATATCCGTTGCTCCAATGTTTGGAATATGTACAGGTGGGGCGCTGTCACATTTGAAGACAGTGACAGTGCAGAGAAGGTGCAAAATAGTGGCAGGCTGGACATGTATGGATGCAAGCTGACCTGCCTTGCACATGATATCTCCCCTCCAATTGATGTTGATGGGACAGTCACATGACACAGCACTTCAGGGTAAGCCCTCGAGGTTTTCACAGACAGACGACTGCCCCCCAGATTCCACATAGCCTGACGCAATTGCAACCAGAGTCAGTGGCACAGCTGCAGGTACAATGACAACCAGAGATGTGACAACTATGCAATCAGGTACGAAAGCCTGAAGATGGATGGGATCATTCCTCTTCCCGGTGGGCTGAGATGCATTTTCATGTTGACTTCTCGGACTTCTGGCCGGGAAGTATGGGGCGCAGGTACTGTTGGGGATTTACAGCGTTGTCGGCGACGCACACGAATAAAATGGCGGTCAAATAAAACAGACTGACTGATGGCTAGTGGCGGGTAAGTTATATAGTCAACAGGGTGCTTGCATGATTGGATGTGGATTGAGTTTGTTGGGAATGTGTATGCACCCTGCATGAGCGTGCGCCGGCACGCCATGAGTTTTTGTAGATAGTCTGGTGAGTTGGGTGGAAAAGCCCGCGCTACATGCAGTAGGAATCCGAGTTTGATGTTGCGGGAATGCATGGTATAGTTTGTTGAAGGTAATGACGAGCTTCAACGGAGAATTACTCTGGGCAAAACATTGGCATACATCCACGTGTGGGCATCTTTTGACCTTGTCAACCACTTGACATTCTGCTGCGTGCAGTAGAGTGACACGCCTCATTTTAAGATCCCAGTCGTGGCTGCAGCTGGTGCTGAATGTATGATACGGCTAAATTTAGCGATGAGATACGTTACAGAGTTATGCTCCACAAGGTGGTAGAAAACACAGGTACAATTCATGGCAATGCATCCAACATATTCGCCAATTTAGCGATGGGGCAGCTGCAGCGGCCTATCGGCGCTCGATTTGCTAATACGGAACGCACTCCGCTGATGTATTCCACAGTACCCTTTGCGTGTCGTGGCTGCCATAGCCAGTGACTGGGTGGACTCTGTGCCTTGAGAACATCTGGCATGCCTGTGCTGTGTCCAGAGCAGATTTCGTGTGGTGTATATAGGTGCAAAACTGGGCGATCATGAGTGCCACTATCTTGCAGTTGATGCTGAGTTTGATGGGGCCTTTGAACGGCTATGGCGAGCTGTCGATTTGCAGGAGGTGGCGTCAATGGGCGGGAAGCGGATGAACCTCGACAGCTGCGATCATCAATCTGAAAATTTCCGCCTTCCACCAAGACAAGGTGCATCGCGTAGGCGCCGTTCTATATCCTTTGCGCGCGCTGTCTCATGAGCGTTGCAACGCGTTGGTTCAGGAATGGCTTGGAGGGTCATTGCCTAAATCAGCTGCCTCACCGCGCGGATCACACTCACTGCACACTCACCTTGCACAACCGTAATTTGAGTCTCCATGACATTGCATCGCGAAGCAGCTACGACTGCAATCATAACAGTACAGGGTCTACAAAGGAGCCAGCGCTCGTGTTTATCATCCAGATGCCGTGTACGTAGCAAGCCAGAATGTTCTCCAACAGGGGTTGCCACCATTGAGCACGGGCCACGCTGCCAGATGTTGGTCACTGAGCTCAACTGAAATACCTAACTCCACATTTGACTGGCAAGAATATTATGGCATCGTTGATCTCCAACGGCTTTCGGCCAGCTGCAGGCCACTGCACGCGGCCCTTGCTAGCAGCACGTCCTGCTGCATCCGCCGTGGCATGCCGATCGCGATGTCAACCAGCAGCGGGGCAAGGTAACCAGGCACCACGCACCCCAGATGACCATAGCAAAAAGTTGCAGCAGCCTAGATGTAATCACTGCTTACGATACGGTGCTGCACACATGTGCCCGCATGCAAGAGGTTGACAGTGCCACGGATCCACGAACCTGCCCGGTCCATTAATATTGCCAGCCGCGACGTCTACCGTCCCACACGGACGTCTACCCAGCATTTACATGTGATTTGTGCAGGTCACCGTTTGAGCAAGCGCGCAGTCATGGTGCTGCTCGGAGGGATGGGTGCGCTGGGAGCAGTAGAATCGCCTGCCCGTGCTGATGGGTTGCCAGGCTTCAAGAAGGACATGCGGCCTGTGCGGAGCCGGAACAAAGTAGATGCATCGCTCTATACTGACGGCCCCGACGGCTTAAAGTGCGGTCGGTGACTCGTGGGCCATGCCGCATTTACAGCTGCATTTACCACTAACACACCATTTACCTCTGCCACTCGCAAGTGCTCAACGTGGAGCACGGTGGAGCACGACACCTCAAAGCGCCTGACTTGCACCCACACACAAACATGCCTGCATCCGACAAGCACACCCAACATGACGTGCAGTTCGCAGCCGGTGTCACCAGAGCCTCCACATCACCGTTGGCTCGAGTGGCATGCTACTGTTACTCCCATGCATATGGCACCCACATGCGCCGCCTACTGTGCCATGCATCTTGCAAACACCGCCCACCTACAGGCCCCCCCCAGCATGCAGCACTCTGCCATGCAGCGCACAGCCCCGCATGTCCACAGCGAGCCCGCACTTACAGCAAGCCCAGCTTCCATCGTCGCTGCAGTCGCATCAGCTCCACAGCGCCGTTGCCGCCGGCAAAGCTCACCCTCCCAACCGGGCGTGTT
This sequence comes from Ulva compressa, assembly GCA_024500015.1. Classification (NCBI taxonomy): domain Eukaryota; kingdom Viridiplantae; phylum Chlorophyta; class Ulvophyceae; order Ulvales; family Ulvaceae; genus Ulva; species Ulva compressa. Next base: position 1,158,583 of record JALKAD010000034.1, on the reverse strand, counting down.
CGCAGTCGCTGCCACAGCATGCGCAGCAGCCAGCACGCACAGCACGACTCACCCGCTGCGCGCGCGGTGCAGGCTGTACGACGTGAAGGAGGGGGACGGCGCGGAGGTGGTGGAGGGGGACCGGGTGGTTGTGCACTACGAGGCCAAGTGGCGGGGCATCACGTTTGTCACGTCGCGGCAGGGCGTCGGCGTCACCGGCGGCGAGCCGTACGGCTTTGACGTCGGCGCGACCGGCGCGACCAAGGCGCTGCGGGGGCTAGACGTTGGCGTGCGCGGCATGCGGCGCGGCGGCGTGCGCAAGCTGATCGTGCCTCCGGAGCTCGCGTATGGCGACAAAGGTACGCCGCGAAACGCACACCAGCCATGTGCATATTCTCCCAAGGGGAGCAGGTGGGCCTGCTAGCCGTCCAGCTAACCTAGCTTAACCTCCTTCGGTCTGATGAAGTCGTGCATGAGTGGTGCGTGGTGGTGTTGCATATGCATGTGCATGTGGTTGTGGCCCTGTGTGCACATGCGCCAGCTGCGTCTGCTTGGCACACCCTCGCCGATCGGTCCGCAACGGTCGACACTGACGGCACGTCCACCGCGGCCAATGCGGCCGCGAGACTGGCCATGCTGCGCCGCCGGCAGCCGGGACTCTCAACTAGACAGTCCCAGGCAGCCGAGACTCTCAGACTGCGATGCAGACACAGACAGACAGTCCCAGGCAGCTGGACAGCCAGCCACGGCCTGTGGGCTGTCGCAGCACGCAGCACAGCACCGCACAGCCTGTGGCCTGTCGCAGCCGCAGAGTGCGCATGCTCTCAAACACCCGAAGCGTGTTCATGCCTGTGCGCGCACTCGTGCATGTCCGGCCATCAACGCAGCACATGTATGCCGCGCTGTGACATGATGCACTCCGCTGGATGCACTCCACTCCATAGTGCAGTGTGCTTGCATGCATATGCTGCCAGACGATGAGCATGCTGTACTGTGACATGCACCAGCGCTTGGGCACAGGGGCATCGGCCGTGCTGTACTGGCGGACTCTTGTTGCTTGCCAGCTGCCTTCATTGCAGCTCGTGTGCGGCAGATGCGGCCATGCAATTCGCACAGCACTCCCTGAAGGTCCCCTCCTCGCTGGCAAAGTGACAACAATCAGCCCAGCAATGCTCGCTGCGGTGCAGGCGTGGGGGAGATCCCCGGCGGGGCGACGCTGGACATCGAGGTGGAGCTGCTTAGCATCAAGGTCTCCGTGTTTGAGCGCGCCGGCCTGAAGAAACCCAACGCAGCATAGCATGCACAGCATGCACATCATCCACAGCGTGCGCAGCATGCGATGCATCCTGGCATCAAGACGCGTCTGGCCAAGCACCAGGGTGGCGGCAGCCCCCGAGGTTGCGGTCCGTGCCTCAGGAAAGGCTGACAGTGTGAGGCTGCTGCGGCAGGGCTAGAGCACTGCACAGTGTTCGCCGGCTTTGCTCGCTTCGGCGCCGGCTTCGGCGCAACGCAGTAGTGCGTGGTATGTGAGATCGCGCGATCGTAGAGGGGCCAAAATGGCAGGACGCTGGTGCGGAGCGTAGCTGTTGCGGCATGCTGGGAGCTGTGCGCGGCGATGACAGCGCCATGCTGGGCGCTGGCGGCTACCAGCTCATCATATTCCTGAGAGTATCAACGGCACATAGGGCGAGCAGTCCTGTCTGCTGTGGCAGCACAGCACAGCTGACAGCTTGCGGGGTACTGTGGGGGCACCGGCATCAAGAGCCGTGGGACGGCCGAGGCGGCACCGCCGTCTGATGGCGATCCTTTGTTTGACGGACCTACTGGCCCCTCAGCTGCGGTGGTCCGGAGTAGCTGGCTAGCGAGGGCTGCTGGCGCAGCGCTGGCCATATGTGTAGCTGTTAGGCTGCGATGTGATGTGCTGGATGGCACCTGAGAACAGAAATAAGAGCCATGGCAGGGCTGGCGGCTGCGCTCGTGCTCGGAATGTGTCAGGGGCCTGTGGGATGGGTAACATTCAGTATGCACATCTTTGGATATCTGTGTTAGGTTGCCCCCCTTTTGTCATACTGTCCTCATGTCGTACCCTTTGACATGCTGGGTTTCCTGGTGTGCCGCAGAAGGCAGATAATTGTTGACAGTGTTGACAGTGTCCGTGATATAGTGCTACTGCTGTGCGTTGTTGTGCCCTAGTTTCCAGCTCCAAAGACGCTGGATTGCACTTGTCAGCAATACAGCTTTACATAACGTGAACTGCGTTTCCTTGTGGGATTCTGTAAATTAGTATAGTCTAGCCATAGACGAGGCTACAGGGGTTTCTGTCGGTGCAACTCACTTGCTCGTGCCACCCAGTGGAAGGCCGGAGCGTGTAATCGCCCGGTTCAAATGCGGCGACACAAGAATAGTTTTGGCACGAGTCGTCGAGTCACCTGCCTGTCTTCGTCTGAGATCCGTACTTGGTGCACACCCGCAAGTCCACCGGACCGGCGTATCAGCAAACCTCCGACTGCGTGACAATATATCGCGTATGCACCATATTTTTGTACTGTGATTCGGTGGGCAAACAGTGGCTGATCGCCGACAGACAGCAGCCCGTCGGTCATGGGGCTAGACAACGATGCGTTTCGCAAATTCCTGGAGGAGAAGAAACCGGCAGGAGCACAGAACAAGACTAAGGCGCCCAAAAAGAAATCTGCGGCCACAGCAAAGTCAGGAAAGAAGCATGGGGCAGCAGCAGATGAGGACGATGGACCCAAGTACAGGTGCGGAGTCGCACCTTCCTGGATACTTCGATCAGGCCTAGTGAACTCATGATAAACTTCATTATGTTGCCATGCGTCGGTGCCGTAAGGTGGCCTGGATCCGCCGATCTGTGCTGCGCATGTGCTGGTTATGACATACAACATCCAACAATGTCACGCATGCCTTCATGCAAGTGGTCGCAGTCTACGAAAAAACCGATATGATGCATATATGGTGATGTAGGGATCGGGCCGATGAGCGGCGTCGTGGCATCACGGTTGAAGAAAGTGCGCCTTCATTCCTCACAGCAGAGGAGACACGCTACCTCGGTGGCAGCATGGATCGGACCCACCTCGTGCGAGGGCTAGACAGGCTCCTGCTGAACCAAGTGAGGGGCGTCAACGCCAATCAGGAGGCCGCTGAGGAGGCCGAGGATGTGCAAGCCAAGCCTGCTGAGGAAGCTCAACAAGCTGTCCCCACTCATTTCAAATCCACCTTGGGTAGGGCGGTGGCCAACTGCCTCCTCAAGCCGCCCGGGTCCAGCGCTGCGGAGCTGTTTCAACCCAGAAGGATGGCCTTCGTGTACTTTGGGAACGACGCTGGTGCAGATTCAGACGAGGAGGAGGGCGAGTCGCTCCGGTGGGGAGAGGACACGGGGGTTGGCAGCATCCCTGAGACGCTGCTGAGGTCGAAGGCTGAATGCCCCGTGCCCCCAGATGCCATGAACGCTGCAGCTGACGCGGTGGTGCTCACAGAAGTGGTCGGCGTGATGAAGGCGGTCAAGATCGAGAGCAAGCACCGGGGCAAAGACAAGAAGCGGGGCACTGCTGATGCAGATACGGCATCTGCCACGGTACGCCGCACTTCTGGGGTGGAGTGCGCCGCACCTCAGCCCACTCTGCATCATGACCCCCGTTTGCTTCGGCCAAATGTGGCCGACTCGGCAACGGTGCCTCACCACTGTGATACGGGGAGTCTCTGACGCTGCTTGTGCAGTGCAAGGCGCCAGTTGTGCATCTGTATGCAACTGTGCCATGTTTCAGTCTCAGATGAGCGTATCGCGTGACTGCCTCAGTGCGCTGCCACGTTGTGGAGCATTGCGGTGCAATGGACGTTCCCTTAGACATGACAACCACAATGCAGGCTCAGAAAGAGAAGCACATCCTCAAGTTGAGGATGTACGAGAACCCAAAACTCGTGGCTGAGCTGGCTGCTCGCGGCCCGGGCGCCGCGGCCGCGCGGCCGGCTGCAGCCGCGGCTGCGCCTGCACCTGCTGCAGAGGTCGGTGCAGGCGGCCGGGGGCAGAACGGTGCGACCGCCAAAGCCACGGATGCGGACTCAGGCTCCGGCATCTTTGACGACGTCGGTGATGACTACGAGGTGGACGTGTCATCCCTGAAGAACAAGCCGACAGACAAGGCGGTCGCGGTGCGTGGCGCCCTCCTGTGGCCACATGCATTGCTGCTGCATGCTGGTGCTGTTCGCCAGTATCAGCTTTACCTGGGGAGCATCATGTGCTCCAGACATCGCCAGGTATTTAGAACTTGACCTCAGACCTCACCAGGTGCTGAAGCCCTGCTTCGGCTTCCATATGAGTCGAGTCTGAGCGACTGGCTGTCAGTGAGTCAGTGCACCAGGAGCGTGCCTGCTCACAGCTGCACTACTCGTACTGGCGATGAGTCCGTTTAGTCATGGCTGCAGAGCCTGCATCTGCGTTGGCATATGCTAGTTCGTTCATGCATACTAACCGTGCCATGTTAGGACCCACAGGCAGAGAGGGGCTACCAATTGCTGCATCCACAGCGTGAACGGGACCTGGGTCAAACATTTACATGGTGCTCTTTTAACATGGTGCTCTTTCGATGCAGGGCAAGCTCTTCGATGGCCCAAGCACCACCAGCGACCTCCCGCCGACGGCACAGCATGGCCACGCCCAAGGCAACGAGGGAGCCCATGTACATCAGTACGTGCCACACTCTGCCCTCCACAGACAGCTGCTGCTTGCCTCCGGCCTTTCCATGTCTTCCCCGGGCCACTGACTCAGCCTGAGTCGCCTGTTGCACCATGTTGCCTGGATCATGAGCCTTCTGCGTAGAGCACTGTACTTGTGCAAAGCACAGGAGTGCAGTGTCTGCCAGTGCAATGACGAGAGTTTCAGCTGGACACGCAGCTGGCGGTGTGAGTGGCTGCTGCGTGTAGCCTGATGCGCTGCCTCTGCGAGGTGGCAGCGCACTTCCATGACTCTGAGCACTCGGCCACTTTCCCAAGCACGGCATCCGCCAGGAGCCGGACAGCTAGCATAGCCACCAGCCGCATTCGAGCTTGACAACATCATAACCTCATTGAATTTTGTGCCTGGGTGGGCGGCCGTGCTACATTCTGCTACGCCAGCTTCTGGGCAGTCTGCATGCATGGCTGCGGACGACATGCATGACCTCTGCCAAACCAATCTACTGCCTCACAAGAGACCTGTATGTACTGGTGTGCCGCAGGGCGCACGGGCAGTGGCCGCCAGCACATGCTGCCGCTGCCTATCCCCCAGCCGCAGCGCCCGCCTACGGCCGCCACGGCTACGGCGCACCGCCCCCCCCACCAGGCCCCTACGCGCAGCAGGGTGCCTACGGCCACCAGGGCTACTACGACGCGTTTGGCAACTGGGTGCCGTACACCGCGGCCGACTACGCGCAGTGGGGCTACGGCGGGGCCGCGGCGGCGGCGGGCGCGTACGGCGGTGCGGCGACGCCGGCGCACGGGCCGCCCGAGGCGCAGGCGACGACTGGCCGCGGGAAGGGGTTCGTGGCGAAGATGGGGGACCGTGCGCAGGTCAAGTCGTCGTTCACGCTCGAGCAGCGGAAGGCGCGCATCGGCAAGGGCTTTGTTGAGGGGGAGGGCGACGAGTACGGGGCGGAGATCCTCGTCGGCGGCGGAGGCCTGGTGCGTTGCTGCCGCATCCGTGTGTTACATGGTGATATATCTAGGACCCAGCAGCGCCGAGGCAACAGGCGCAGTCTCTGTGTGTCGACCCAGCAGCGCTGAGGCAACAGGCGCCGCCTCTGTGTGTCGACCCCACACTCCATCTGCCGCGGACACGGCACTGTTGATGCACACGCCCATGGGAGCACACGTGTGTGTGGCAGCCTGGTGATCGTGCACTCCCTTCGCGTATCAGCGACATATTGGCTGTAGCTAAAAGACTGGTTTGATGTAGTGTGCTCTGCCCGTTTGTGGCGTCTTGTTGCTGTGGCAGACGCATTCTGGATTGGGCACAGGCGGGATGTAGTGGATGCAGCAGGTGCGGATGGGTGTACAATGAGAACGATTGCACGCACAGCATGGTGCACGTGGCATACTCCGGTTGGTGACGCTGGATGCTCTTCCAGCGTCGGTCTGCTTTCTGTACTCTGAGTATGAGATACGTTACAGATGCATGCTCCACAAAGTGATAGAACACAGAGGCAAGAGTTCATTCTGTACTCTGGGTATGACCACGGGAGCAAAGTTTGTGTTCCAGTACCGGTTCAGTGCTGCACAGTCAGCAAGCAGACTTGATTTTGAGCTGTGAACTGATGCCATGCACCGTCTGCGATCTCTGTGTGTGCAGGTGCATCTTGCATTGTCCTAGCTTGAGTGGATGTGGCAGTGTGTGTATTTTGTTGTGCCGTTGAGGGAGACGAGGGCAGCTGGTTGTGCTCTACCAGCGATGCGCACGGAGCTTGTGTGACGCAGTGCTGATGCATGTGCAGGAGGATGAGGAGGAGGACCTTCGGGACATGGAGACTCGTGCACGGACTCTGAACAGAGCTGACTTTGAGACCGATGAGCAGTTTCAAGCGTACAAGTCTCAGAGAGAAGCAGCGCCCAAGGCAGCCTTCCAGTTTGGCGTCAAGGTATGGGTATCTAGCGGGCTTTGGGGAGTCGCCATGTCGCCCACAGCATCTGTGAAGTGTGACCAGTTTGCACAAGTCAGTGAATCAGTGAAATTGCGGTGGCTCTGCTCTTGACTGATCGCTGTTTGCAGATGGCTGATGGTAGAAGGTCACACAAGGATATGGATAAGAAGAACAACAGCAAGATTGATAACGAGCTGAAGAAGCTCCGCACAATGAAGGGGGAAAAGGCGGGAAGGAATGTAGACTTCACACAGTTTGATGCAGCATTTGGTGGTGGGCAAGGAGGGGGCGCAGCTCCAACCCCCGCGCGCAAGCGACCAAAGCTGCAAGGTGTCTAGTCCTGAAACGCACCACAGATGAGGAATTATCATGCTGAGGTTCATTTTGCGGTCGGGTTTCCACGTTGTTGTAACAAGCTGCAGCCTGCATGCAGTGGGTATTAGGTCAACAGCCTGGCCCACACTCGATGACAATCTCATAACATGTCGGATCTGAAAGAAACCTGCTCGCCATCATCCCCCACATGTAGTTTATACGCAGTTCTGTCCATCGATGCTCGTATGCGCTCGGTGCAGGCGCAACAGGCCCTGCAGGCGCATGCACATCGAATGGGATGCCCGTGATCGCGATCAGTGCGCAGCAATTCACGAATCGAAACTAGCGCCACATTATCACTGCCCAAAGACCGTGATTAGAGCCTGGCTCGAAGATGCCGCGCACAGGCGTTCAATGTGTTCGCGCAGGCATCTCCGTGGCCAAGTGCGCACCGCGGTGTGGAGAACCGAGCGCAACACGCTCGCACGCGGTCGCTGTAGCATTGATCTGCTGAATTTGAACATTTCTGGAAGGCAAGCCGCACAGGGAGGCGAAATTGTAGGCCACCCATAGTTGTAATTCAAGTGTTGTTCCTGCTTCATTCTTCCAGCCATAGCTTCGCTATACCAGCTGCGATTTTTGTGCAAACGACGTACGACGCACAAACATGTTGAGGCGCAGCATGCAATCACAGACAGATGGACAGACCGCTTCAATTCCTCTATTTTAAATCTCCGAAGCATCGTCGTGCGCCTCTACGCTTCCGAGCCTTGCACGGCAGATGCCTCGCTGTACCCGCGGCGCTCGGTGAGCTATAGACGCCTTATTGTCAGCCGGTTCAGCCAAGGTACGAATTGGTCCAAGAACATGATGTACAGTGCGCCGTTCTAGCTGGTTGCATGCGGAAATGTGTCCTGTCCATCAGCGCGGGCTGCAGCTGAGACCAGGCTGCTTGTCAGCGTGTTTGCTGCCGAGCCCAAGCTCATCTGGGCGCATTTGCACACAGGAGCGAACGATTCCATCCATGCCTTGAGTAGCGCGTACCTGCATTGTGCCTGCATGTTCTGTACAGATCCGTCTACAGTGCTATGGGACATCTACAAATCGTGCGCGGCAAAACAGTCCATCTGCGTACCTGCACAGGAGTGGTCCTTGCAGAAGCGATGTACACGATTGCGCGTATCAAGTCTGTCGTTGCTTTGGGCGTTATTACCGCAGTGCAGGGACTTAGCTTGGATGTTGACAAACGCGCTGTACGGATCACCGAGGGCAAGCTGGCACATCTTACAGTGCAGCAACGTTTGCAGGAAGTACGGCAACGCATATGGGCACATACGATACCAACGAAGAGAATTGCCCCGGTCATGTCAATCAGGGAGCTGTCGACTTGCCTGCAGCAGGTCCGCAAGCTTTCCAGTCTGGTTCAGGCTTGCCTGGACCACAGCTCGCCCGCAGGAAGGGTCGCTCGTTTGGCGCCAGTGTCATCGCTCATCTAGGACCGACACAGTCGACCCAACCGACGGCTGGTGCCAATCAGTCACAGTGCGCAGAACAAGCAGTGGCGCAATGCACACCATCCACTCCCATACCACATGCATCCGTGTCCGTTCCCCCAGCCTCCCCTCTATCAACTGCAACCAGACCTCTCAGCTCAGGAGACAAAGCCTTTCCTTCGATGCAGCAGTCCGCTCCTGGGGTGACTTGCAGACGATCACATGGGGCAGCCATGCTCGCTTCACTAACCTCAAAGAACGCTTCGCATCCCAGTACCCCACCCGCAGCATGCACTCAGCCAGCAGTGTGCGCTTCGCCACCAGCGCAATGCTTGACAGCTTCTGTGAACCAGCACGATCCCAGCACCGATGTTGCGCCAAGTGATGCTGATGGTGGCAATGCCAGCCCGAAATCCCAAGTTCTCAGCGATGGTGGGAATGCGCGCGATCAGGCAGCCCCCGCTGAACAAACCCCAGCTGGACCACACAGCACGAAGCGACAGGCCTTTGCCAACATCACCGGTACTCTGGCTGCTCCTGTAGTAGAGCCAAGTCATGCAACAGAGACTGCTGTGCTAAGGGCACCAGTGACACAGCAACCCGTTGCAATGGCTCCAGACGGTGACAGCGATGCACCCACACCGCCAGCTATGGCATGCAATGCGGATGACTGCCCCGAGCCCCTAGAGTCCGCTGAGGGAGCAGATCAGGCGAAGGCTCCAGGTGTGCAGCCATTCTCATGCCTGTGATCGTTCCAACCTGTGCCCTGGTGATAGCTGACACAGTTTACAGCGTTCCTGTGGGTGATTGCAGAAGAAGAGGCAGTACCTCGCGATGATCAGAAACCGCATTCTGCAAGCGGATATGTCAATGGGCCAGCGCAGATGACACCGCCTCGCTCAGCCAGTGTTCGTCCAAAAGGCAGCACATGCAAACCTGTGCGGGGCTCTCACGGTGCAGCCATGCTTTTGCAGCTCTGCAGCAAGCTTCCTGGCGTCAGCCCTAATCCCACAGAGCCCGCTGGACCACAGAAAGCAGATGCTGCCGCAGAACAGGCCACGAAGGTTCCAGTGATTCACCAAGACAGACCACTGCATGAAGGCGCACATGGCCACACTCAACCGGTGGCCACAGTGCGTGCATCCCAGGCCTCTACCTCAGATCTGACCAAAGCATCCAGACCAGCTGCGCCACGACTCCGCAGGTCAGCAGGCGCTTCCATGGTCGCGGTCATGACCGAACAGAGTCAAGGGGGGCACGGACTGGGCAGCGCTCTTCCAAGCCAAGCCCCTCCCCTGGATCCCACTTCTACAGTAGCGCTGAACAAAGAGCAGCATAGCCAAGGCCCTCTGACAAGTGCAGAGAAAATGGCAGGTGAGCTACGCCCACATAATTTGCACAGCACTGCAACTCACCACAGCTTAGGCATACCAAGCACGTGGTCGGAGATTCGTCTGCACCACCATAGCCACCGTGACTGACCCGTTGACTGACTCTTGACCGTGACTGGCCCTTGGGCGAAGCCTGCAGTTGTCCTGTGCAGCATGGTGGACGATAGCTCTGTGCTTCACCCACAAGTCAATCTGCAAGCATGTGCAACAGAGCTCATGGATGCCGCATCTTCTTGGTGTTCTAGTTGGTAATGTTTGTTGAATTTGATGTGCAGACCAGCCTGCACCACCAACGACCCGCTGTCAGGAGCCCGCAGTGGCTGTGGCGGCTGCAAGCGACATGCAGCCGAGCTCCTCAGGTGCCGTGTGCGCCTCGGTGGACATCTGGATACGTCCTGGCGCCGGATCCCCGCGCGCCTGCGACGCTGACAGCGGCACCCTTGCCCAAGCACCAGCTGCCGGGCCCAAAACGCACGGCAGCCGAGCTCCCGCCGGTCGGCGGCCTCCTGTTGACTCTACAGCCGGTAACGGTGCCACCGTGCAATTCATGGCGGCACCGGGCGTATCTCAAACGGACTCAGAGACCGTGCGCAAGACTCTCAGCATGTTCGTGACAGATGTTGTGTCCCACCCGACTGCGAACACAGATGCGGGCGAGTGTGATCCCGGGAGAGATGATGTGGCAGCAGATGCCACGCCGGCGCCGCCGCAATGCGAAGCGCGTGTCGAGTGTGCTGGAGAGTCCCCAGACGCTGCCGATGTCACCCAGGTGACGCCTCGGCAGCACCACCGGTGGTCCACCCTCAGCACGCCCCTCGAGTCTGGCAGCGCCAGCAGCGGCAGCCCTGGCGACTGTGGTGACATGACCGCGCCGCAGCATGCAGCAGGCGCAGCACTCAGCACAGCAGAGCTGCAGCACCTCGCCCTCGCGAGGTCCTCCCTCAAGCGGCGCCAGCCTGTCGGCACCGCGTCGCCGGACGCCGTGTCCAGTGGCCACAAGCGCCATCGCCACGCTGCCCGCAAACTCGAGGTCCCCCCGCATGTCAGTGATGCCACTGTGGCTGCGGGCAACGGCGAAGCGTGCGCAGCAGCTGAGGCGGGCTCGGTGCCTGCCGGCGCGGGAGTGATGCACGAGTTCTGCAACAGCGACAGCCCGATGATCTGCGGCGCCTCGCAGGAGGAAGACATACAGCGCAGCACTGGCGTCACGCCAAAGCTTCTAGCCGCCCCTGAGGGCACAGATGGTGTCGCCGTTTCAGCAGGCACCACCGGCACTGGAGCCACCCAAGATGCAGCAGCTGCAGGTGATGCCGTGGGAGAGCGGGCCGCCGGCAGCGTGGCGCTGCTTACGGAGGCTGTGGACAGTGACATGCTTGCCACAGAGGACGATGACACGGTGACCCCGTGCCCCGGAACCCTCGCGGCGGGGGCCGCGCATTCTTCTGAGCAGGAGCCGTCGTGCGAGCCCGCTACAGCTGCGCTATGGCAGGCGGCGACGGGCGCGCGGCCACCGTCTGTCAGCCCCTTGACAGCAGCTTCTCTGCCCTGCATTCTGCAGCACAATGAGTGCCGCATGCCCGAGCAAGAGACTGCCCCAGTGCAAGACGAGCAGCCTGCTGCAGCCCCAGCTGTGGGTGGTGCGGGTGCTCGGTTGACTCCAGCTCAGAGCAAGGCACCAACCCCGCAACCGTCCGCCACACCAGCGGCAGCCCAGCAGTCACAGCCAGATGCTGACACGGACAGGGCAGCTGTCGCTGCCACCGCATCGCCCAAGAAGCCACCGTCAGCCATTGGAGAGGACTCAGCAGCGTGTGACGCAGCCTTGCAGTCCCCCACCCCAGCTGCACAAGTGGGCGGCAACCAGGGCACTCCGCCCCAACAGCTCGCTCCCGCTGCCATCACCTTCAAGCGCATCGCCCTGACCCCGGTGCGTGACGCCCGCAAGCGCCGCGGCGGCCGGCCCGTGAAGGCCCAAGTAACAACGCCTGTGCGGCCCACCAAGGCAGCAGCCACCCCCAAGCGCGTCTCCCCTCGCTTGCTCAACAAGCGTGCCTCGCCCGGGTCCGCAGCGCCGGAATCCCCGTCAGTAGCTCCCGCAGCCGCCGACTCTCAGACACAGGCATGTGGCGCCAGCAGCATCGACACAGCTGGGGCACCGCTGCAGCCGAAGAAGGTCCAGCCATGCAGCAGCCCGGAGGCAGCCTGCAACGCCGCCTCGCAGGACACTGCTACCGCCGCCGGCGCTGCAGGTGCACCCCATTCGACACAGAATCAGACTGCCACAGAATCAGAAGCACAACAGCAGGACCCGCCAGTGCTGGGCGATCAACCTGTCTCAGACAGTGACGGTGCTGCCGTAAGAGACCTGGCCGTTGCTGCGCCTGTCGCTGCTTCCATTGCTCCTACGGGAGAGCCACAGGCCACACAGACAGAATCTCTGCCACAAGAAGGCCCGCCACCAGGTTGCCTGCCCGAAGAGGCCCCAACACAAGAAGCACCTCCACAAGAAGCACCACCACAAGAAGCTCCACCGCAACACGCTCTACCGCAGGAAGCTCCGCCACAACACGCTCTGCCACACAAGGCTTCACCAGACTCTGCGCAACCAGAAGCTCCGCCAGCGCAGGACCCAGCAGCAGGACCTCTGTCACCACATGCCTCACCAGCAGGAGCCCTGCCAGCTCCACCAGCAGTACCTGAGCCAGCTCCACCGGCAGTACCCGCGCCAGCTGATCATCAGGAGCACGAGGCAGCGCCGGGCCCGATCGGGACCGCCGCGCCACCTGCGGCCACCAGCACCCCCGCTCCAGCTGCGGAAGACGCTGTCGAGCCACTGTCGCCCGCGCCATCGCTGCTTCTACAGAACTGCGAGCCCCCAGGGCTCGGGGAAGAGGACTCTCCGTGCACCTCAGCCACTGCTGGTCTGAGTGATCTGGGGGGCAGGGGTTTGGCTGGCCCGCCTCACACCCACTCACCTGGACTCTGCACAGTCCAGGATGCTCCACTGAGCGATGACGCAGGTGCACACAGCAACACGCCGCCTGAGGATCCTCATGAGCCTGAGCCACTGCCATCAATCCCAGCAGCGCCACGGCCATCGATTCCGGCCGCGCCACTGCCATCGATTCCGGCCGCGCCAGGTGCAGCAGCCGAGTTGACGGACACCGCTGCCGCAGCCGCTGGCGAAGCAGCGGCACAGCACGCCGTGCCGGACCATGACCTGTCCGGTACCCAGGTGCAGGCCAGCTGTGGTCTGCAAGTGCATGCAGGCGATGCATGCGTTGCGGCGTACCATGAGAGACAAGGCGGCATCGGTTCTGGCTTGTCAGACGTGCTCGCGCCGCTGCTGGAACACGGCTCCCTGTCCGCAGCTGGCGCAGACTGTGGGGCAGTGGAGGCGGGCGAGCTGCTGGCAGAGGTAGTTCCTGTAGGGGAGGAGCTACCTCTGTCCCCAGTACGTGCGATCGTGTTTGACCCTGAAATCGAGAGCCCCCTTGGCTGCGCTGCTCCCGCCGCGCCCCCAGTACAGGAGTACGGGCCCAGCCCTGGCCTGTTTGCGGGACAGGCTGCGGCGAGTGCCGAAGCGGCGCTGCGTGCGGCCGCGGCCGCGCCCTGCGGACGCCGGTGCGAGGCGGGGCCTAGCTCCAGCGCTCCTGCCGCGGAACGCGTTATGGTTCGGGCGCAGGCAGATGCCGGCATGCTGCCTGGCTTCCGGCAGAAGCGCGTGCTCAGCCCCAGCAAGGTGGCCGCTCGCGCCCGACCCGCTCATGCAACAGAGGCCATGCACCATGCATCTGTACGTCCCCCACTTCCCGCGTTCACTGCCTGCTTGTGACACGCTGTGTTGCCCAACTGGTCTTGCAAAAGCACCGGATCGGCAGGCATGCAGTCTCCGCTCCACCCTCGCCTCTGACCTGTGTTGCGTGCACAGGGCCCCAAGCTGTCCCGGGGCCACCTATTCCAGGCCGCAGCCATGAAGGGCGCCTCACCGACCGGCATGCCTGCCAGCAGCCCGCCCTGCGGCTCCGCGCCGACACTGAGCACGCTCGCGCCCCCCGGTTCTTACCACTCCCCCGTCCTGCATCTCACGTCGCCGCCGCGCCCCAGCCACAACTCCAGCAGTCCGCTCTTCTCTGCCGCGGTCGGCGTGCTGCGCTCACCAAACCGCATGCATGGCGGCCGCTCTTACCACGCGTCCGCCGCCGCGCGTGGGCTGATGACATCACCGCAGCGGCCACAGCACGCGGCCAACATGGCGCTGCCGTACGGCGTGCACCTGCAGCCACACCCGCCGCCATCGCCCGTACGGCGATCCCCTGCGGCACATGGCATCGCAGCGCCCGTCGCGCCACGGTCGCCCATCCGCACGTCGAGCGGGGCAAGCACGTTCCACCACGGCATGGAGGACGGCCAGCTGCCATCGTCATCGCCGCTGCTTGGCCCGAGCACAAGCGCTGGGACATCGCGAAGGTGGCAGTGGCGTCGTGGCCGCGGACCAGGTGAGCTGTTCCACACCACACGCTTCCAGCAGTGCCAAACAACGGGCTTATCGAGCCTGGCACTATTCCGCAGTGCTCCAGCTGTCCAGCATTGCAATGCGACCACCATGAGCCCATCGGCGCATTGCCCACACAAGCCAAGCGCTGCTGTCATCTTGACGTCTTGCCATGCTCCAGGCGGTGCTGCTCCGCTCGGGGCGTCCACGACCGCGGCGCTGCGGAACGGCCTGGCAGGCATGCGGCCGCGCCGGCGGCGCTGCCGGCTGAGCCCCGCCGCGCCAGCCCCCTCCGCCCTCGACGCGATGCGCACCGCGTTCCTCGACCTGCAGCTCGCGACGGCTGCCAGCCGCGGCGAGCCGTGGGCGACCCTCAGCAGCTCCGGAGTCCCCTTCCCCGACCCTCTGGACCTCCCAGCGCTCTCTCACAAGTGTGGCCCGCCTGTGCTTGTACCTCACCTGCACTCTTGCATGACATGCCTGTGCAGCATGCATGTGCACCATGTCATCAAGGTCCTGATGAGGCCTCATGGACACAACAAGGTGATCCACGTCATCCACATGTATCTTGCACCTTTGAGAGTACACAACAAGGTGATCATATGCATGATGATATGCATGATAACCACTGTACATATGCATGACGCACTGGATCAATGACCATGTGCTGTGGCCACATGTGGGTGTTGGTCTACCTGCAGTCCTGATTGCTGTAGTCACACCGGTGGGTGGTGGGTTGAGCGTGCTGTGTGGCACAGGATGGCAGCGCAAGCGGTGGCCGCATCAGGGAGCAACCCGGCTGCGGACGTCACGGCCGCGCTGCAGGCTGCGCGGGAGGAGTGGGCGGTGCTGCAAGCGTCCCGCATCGCATGCTGGCAGCGCCGCAGCGGCAGCGCCGAGGCCCCCGCGAGCGGCGACGCCTTCGCTGTGGACCCTGGCGCCGCGGGGCAGCCTTCCGTCGGCAGTGTGGCTGAGGGGCAGCCACGCCGGGGGCTGCTCAAGCGGTCGCCGCTGCCGAGCGTGTGTGCGGGCGCGCCCCCGCTGGCACCAATGCTGGGGGCTGGGCTAGCCTTAGCCATGACCCCACCAGGATCGTTGGACCGAGATGACCCGTCTGCCACGGGCAATGGTAGCCACCCGGCGCTGGAGCCCCCCACACTGCCGCTGTTCCAGCAGAGCGCGCCGATCGAGGGGCTGCCGCAGCCCACACCAGAGGAGCTGCCGCGGCAACGGTCGGTGCGATTCTCCGACCAGGCAGCCGTCAAGCACTACGAGAACAGCGAGGAGCCGAGCCGGGTGGCCGGGGAGCCGGTAGGGCTCGAGACAGTGGCCACAAGAAGCCCGCAGAAGAGCGGCATCGGCTGCCGGCGGAAGAAGCGGCGTGTGGCTGTGCACAGCGGCGGCGGTTGCGCAGCCGAGACATCCACAGACACGGATGAGGTGGAAGAGGGGGAAGTGGCGGAAGGGTCCCTGCGGTTGGCACCTGAGCTGGAATTTACTGTTCCAGGAAGCAACATGTACGCGCTGTAATTTGCTTGTGAGGTGGGGGGGTAGGTGTGGGACATGGCTGCGTTGCCATCACCGATGCTCGCCCAAAGCTGTGGGGCAGCATGCTCGGGTTGGTAAGGAGCAGAGATGTGAGTTGCAGAAGGCTGATGGTGGCGGTGGTTGCAAGCATGTATGGTGAGGGCCGTGTTGTGCTGACCGTGTCAGCTGCTGGCTCACTGCCTACAAACTCCGACATCGACAGTGAAGTATGGGATAATCATTTTTAAAGCTTGTGCTCCTGCTGCGGCGTTTATCCGTGTAAACTGTCACAGGGCGAGCAACTTGCACCAACCGTCGTCCCATGTGCATCCACCTCATGAGGCCTCATGGTGTGAACCAGCACCTTGGTGCACCAGTTGCATCTCCCAGCTGAACGCCTGTGCCTTGCAAGCGGCTGCCACAACACCGCGACGAGCTGCGGCACGCTGATTCGAGCCATCCATTGACAAAACGTCTTGCGTGACTAGCGATGAGCAGCGTTCTCCGGCATCGGACAAGTCGCAGGCAGCCGAGCCGTCCGGAGCGTCGCGGAGTATTTGACGCCTCGAACATCCATGCTGGCCGCCATGGCGTCCACGGCGTGCCGACAGCGTATCGTTCCGTTTTGTGATGTCCCCCACATACGAGAATGCGCGCCGTGTCGACCTGCACAGCCACAAGCGACCTTGAACCACGCTTGTCACCAGCAAATACGTGAACAGAGGCGGGCTGCATAGCGCTGCTGGAAGGTACTCAATAATCAGAGACGCTCAGCACAGCCCAGACAGCACAGCAGCTAGTCCGAGTGCAGTCATGTGGACACGGGCGATTCTCGTTTCTGCGCGGTCGCGATGGTTCAAACGACGGAGTCACGAATTGGTGCCGCCAGGTGCTATACGCTCAGACGAGCATGCCAGTGCCTCTCAACTGCGTTACACAAGGATTCTGGGATCCGTGGCAATACCCGCAGATGCATCATGCGCTGGGTTGTGAAAGACAGGTTGCTCAGCCGGTCTCAAGCCTGTTGCACCGGGATAGCACCGCTGACGATCCTGCAGCCTCGCCGCGCGTTGTCCATCAGCATTCATGCACGCAGATCATGTATGTCGGCCGGTCACATACGCATCGGAACGCCGTCCGGGACAGTGACGTTCCAACCGACCTGACGATACACTCAGAGACAGCGGAATGTAGCTATGTGAGACCCATTGACTGCAGTACCGTGCCGTCACGCGAGACGAACGGCAATGCCTGGATTTGGGCCACATGTGTCGCATTGGCCTGTGATGCGTTGACTCCAGTGTTTACACCGGATGATCAAGCAGGGAACTTGCGCAGCGTGTCAGTTCGCTGCCGTGTCGCAGACGTCATTGCCAGTCACTGCGGAGCTGCCGTGCAAAAGCCTTTCTGAGACGGCTGCGGACAGTGCTATTTCTGCTGTCAACCCCGCTGCTCATTTAATTTCCTTGAGTCAGCCTGGTACAGCCCTCAAGTTTGGCCCCACGTGAGTAATGCCGCACCCCCGGAATAACGGGAGGAGGGCGCAACTTGCAGTTGAACTCGCTTTGTGGGAAAGTGCTCTGGCAGCTGGCGGGCCTTTCCCGTCGACAGCAGCAGCGAACATGAGCATGCTCGTTCTGACACAGCACCATCATTTCCCCCATTGTCGCTATTCCTACCGATTCATTCAATCCTTCTCCCCGGCACGGCGCCTCACAAGGCAGCAGCATCGCACAATTCAGCCCGTATGGACATGCTGTGAATATTCTCTTAAAGATCAATTATATTGCCCATAGACGGACATTGCAAGTCATCGCGAATAGAGTATTCGTGTCGCATTGTCCCGAACGGAAGCATGGACGTCGAATCACCCCGGACTCCTAAAAACGAGTACGTCTCTCCAAAGTTGGCAATTCTCTCTGACGGGTGTTCGCTCTGGCCGCCTAGGCGTTGGTTCGCTCAGGATTTGTCCGCCTGCCTGTTCTCAACAAGCACGACGGCATGTGGCCCGCCTCCGCAGCGCGATCCGCCGTACGCTGCAACAGATAATATTGCAAAGGCTGCTACTGCATCGCTGTAAGCTGCTCCTTCGAGGCGAGGATGAAGCACGCTTTTACGTACAATTATCTGGGATC
Source organism: Ulva compressa (assembly GCA_024500015.1). NCBI lineage: Eukaryota > Viridiplantae > Chlorophyta > Ulvophyceae > Ulvales > Ulvaceae > Ulva > Ulva compressa. The sequence continues at coordinate 1,140,616 of JALKAD010000034.1, read as the reverse complement.
CGCTCAGGCGTGCACCACGGCACACAGCGTCCCGCGATGTCGGAGCCGTGACTTGCACCTCCCTTCCCAACGATTTATTTTCTACCTTGTTGTTCGAGCATCGTTTTGTCGCCTATGGACGTGGGCGTATCCGGGAACGAGCCCTTGCCGTCATCATGTAACGCGACGTGCATGCGCTTCCATGTCGTTCGTCATCGCAGCATACTCTGTCGTGCCCCCGACCTGTTTGGAATTTCGCGAAGCCAGAGAATTCAAGCATGCCCATGCCATGCAGCATCGGCATTATCTAGGTGTCTATGCAAATTGCCGTATCATGTTCAAGGCTGAGCTTCGATGCAAAACCTGCAATTCACAGTAACGTCGCAGGTGCTCTATTAGACCAATCTTCCTCCCTTTGTGCGTCATTGCGCTGTCCATCATAGATGCTGTCGGACTTTCGTGTGAACAGCTTAGCTTCGGGCAGTTGCATACCGGCATGTGCACGATTGCGTCGCATGGCGGTGTTTGCTGAAAAGCAGCATGCTTCCGCCCGAACGTATTATGTATATGTCTAACCTGCAGCGGTGTTTTTTTCGCTGAAGTAGCTCGTTTTTCATGCTTGTCGCGGTGACCGCGAAGCACTCAGTGATGCGCCAGCTGTGACCGCAACATCATCTTTCATCGTGCAGGCTCTCATATGTAAGGATGGGGCTCAGGGATGTCTCTTCAACCTCTTCATTTGCGCCATCATGCCACGCGATGGGGATGGAGACATCTTCGGAGTCGCTTCCCGCGTGTGGCCCGTCTACAGAGTACAGCCAGTCAGCTCTGTCATCAGAATTGTCGTCCACAGCCATCGACACTGATAATCCTTTCTCAGATTCACCTACCGGATCTCCAAGTCAGGCGGGGCGTTTCAGTCAGAATCCGGAGCTGTCCCCGCTTCGAAACTGTCAGGACATCCCGTTCAGGAAAACAGCCTTCATGGACGATCCAAAGGCGATGTCTGTTCCGCTTTCCACTTCTTGGAAGCTTCCTAGGTCTTTGTCCAGAGGAAACTCACAAGCAGCGCCCGAGAGCAGTCCACTGAGATGGTGCGTTGCTCATGAATGGTGTTGTTGGGGGCAAGCACACATTCGCGCACAAAGAGCCGCCGTACAGGATGCGAGGCAGTAAACAATTGGTACTGAACACGTTGAATTATTTGCAGGTCATTTTCCAATGTGCACCGGCGGAAAGTAGACCCCAGGCTCAGCCTTTCTCTGCCACGAGGCAGATCGGAGTCGGCTGCCTCACTGGAAGGCCCAGATTCAGATCGGTCATACTTTGACACGGGCAGAAGCCATCATGCCACTACAGCCCCCCTGTTCTCGTCCGCCTCAGTAGGCGCGGTGGGCAGTGGGAGCATGACAGGGCCTCTGCTCAAGCACTCCAACCGCCTGCTCTCCTGGGACCATCTCAAGCGACTGGAAGCCTCAGATTCCGGTGCTATGGATCCTTACCTGACATGAATGCTGCTAGCGCCGTTCAAGGGTCAGCGGCAAGTGACGACCTTGGCTGGTTACATGGGCGCTGCCTCGCACTGCATTGAAGCGTGGGGCAAGGGGGCATACCGTTGCGGAGCAGGCGGATGCTCGAGACTAACCTACTCTATCGTGTGACTGGAGCAGCCGCGGCTGTGTGAGGTTGCCTTGCTGTTCGAAGATAAATGTGTCACTCAAAGGTTGTGCATTGTGAGTGTATAGAATGCAGTTTCGGTTCTTGAAGTTAATGGTCTGCCTCAACAGGATGAGGTGGCAAGTCGTGAGTTGTCACCGATATATAAGCCTTTTAATGCCTATTATAACATACGTCCAATTATGTACACAGGCAAATTGTAACATGATTATTGGCTGGCATCCTGACGGTTACAATTGGTGTTGTTGATCACTTCTGCAAACGGTTGCGTGGCAGTGCATACAGTATCGGGATTAGGCAGCCATATGTACATATCACGATGGTGTGCAATTCGCTTTCTCAGCTGTTCCCCTTCCGGGGAAGATCCCCCAATGCATCGCAATGTCGCCATGTGCGTGGTAAGTTTGCTTTGCAAGCCTGCACTCGGTGGCCACGCGGAAGCTGATGCAGCACATCCCGCTCTGCAGCTTAGTCTGCCGCTGTGACTGCAACCCACTTCCCGGTACGATTGTCCAGGCACAGTCGACAGTGTACCGGGAACGGCCAGTGCCAATGCCGGCACCACCAGGCTGGGTGCTGCTGCCAGGCCGGTCCTGTTGTGAAGGCTGCCAGGGTGAATAATTCATCAGCACTGAAGGGGGCAGAGATCTGGGACAGACAGCCCCAGCTGGCATGGCAATACTCAGCACGCACTGGGCCTGTCATGATAGGCCGTTACATGATAGGACGTTACACGTGCCAAGCTCACTGCGTGCTCTTGCCTTATGGGGCAGCCACCCTGCTCCAGGAACTGCCCCCTGTGGTACTACTGCCCCCTGTGGTACTTCTGCCACCAGGCGACTGCAATGAGGCATTGCAGCCCAGCACGGCATTGAGTGAGTACGGAAACCATGGTTTGGCTCATGGTGGATAGTTCATGCAGCACTCCTGCAACTGCATGCTGCCACAATGGCGCTGGTGAATGGTGATAAATCCATCCATGCCAGTCCTTTTCCGAGGAACATGTGACAGTACTCTTCATGCCTTGCATTGCTGAGTTGACGTGGCCATTGAATTCATCACATCATTGGACGGACTGTGAGTCTGTGCACAGCGTTTGCCATGCAAGGTCCTTGCATGGCAAAGGTGTTAGCCCGTGTCCTCATTTTAAGGTGGTTTTGCAGAACTCGCCAGGCATAAGCAGCTGCATAATCTCTGCAACATGTCACAAATCTGCGCATGCACAGCCTTCAATGGAGTTTTCTCTCAGTCTGCATTAGCCAGCAATGAGGTTTTGTGTTTGGTTTGTGGGGGGAGCAGGATGCTGTGCAGAATACTGCAGGGCGCACAAATGAGTCACTGAATCAATGGATCAACCAACCCATCGACCATAGCCAGAACATGCACCTGCAAGGCTGCAGCGATTTGATGGTGGTAGCTGAGGCGACAGATGCATATGTGATGTGGGGCTGAGGTTAGCAGTCACATCTGCTGACACCTTTCTTGGCAGCATGGCCAATGCATGGCTGACATCCCTTTGCAGTATCTCAGGACCGCAATATCTCAGGACTGTAACATCAGCTACATGCTAGATGTTCGCTGGCTTGCTGGCTTACTCGATGCGCTAGTTCACATCACGGCAATCAGACAGACAGCAGCCCGCCACCACAAGGCCAGCAACCAGGCACCCAGGCAACCGCACCCAGGCAACCGCAGTGCATCTCAGCCATGGCTAGCCACACTCACAGTGGCCACCTGTGCCAGTGCAGAGCCCTCATGTACCGCCACCACCGCAGGCGTGGCCACTGGCACACGTTGTAGGGGTACGCTCCACAGGGCAGGCTTGGCAAAGCTCTCACTCCGGAACCAAGGCCCAGGCTGTCCACGAGCTGAAACAAAACAGCTTCAGTTGGCGGAGGTGCCAGACAGCCACAGCGACCCGGTAAGCCAACCAGCCGCAGTCGACCGGCCCTGATGCATGGCCACCAACATGGGCGTGGGTGCGTGCCAGCATGCCGGGCTGGTGCATGCTCACGATGGCAGCACGTTGAGACAGCCTGTGCCGGGAAGCCCGGCACGCAGCGGGGCCACCCCTCAGCCAGCACGGCCACACAGCGGGGGCGGCTGTCCGCCCGAGGCGCCGCACCACCGCGAGCGTCACGCCTCCGCCCCCGCCTCAGCCCCCGCCTCTGCCGGAGCTGCTGCTGCCGCCACAGCCTGCAGCGCCTGCAGCCGCTCCTTCCGGCCGAGCAGCTCCTCCACAGCCTCCTGCAGCAGCAGCATGCGGTCACACCACAGCATGCGGTCACACCACACCGCGACGCCACCCTGGCGCGACGGGCGAAGCGGCCGACTCAAGCATGGCCGGGTCACCGACGCCGCGGCGGCCGCTGGCTTGGGGGCCGCCCTGTAGCCCCTCCCCGCCATGTGGCCCTTCCGCACCTCGCCGCGCCACGGCACTGCCAGAGCGACTTAGAGGTATGTGGTAAATGCAGCTGCACTGCCCCAGACGCAGGCGTCCGCTGTGGCGTGCAGGACGGGCAGCGCAGCAGAACGAGGCTGCACAGGGCAGACGTGCCAGCCGGGTGTCTGCCGGCAGGGACGTGTTCAAACGTTTAATCTTCCTTTCCTGAGAAACACAGACTCACAACAAACAGCTCCTGAGAAACACAGATACAGTGCTCGTGTATCTTGATGGGAGATACAAAAGAACGAAAGAGAGAGGCCCCCAGGCCCGGGACGCCACACCTGCACTTCAGGGCTCTTGTTGGAGAGGCCCTCCTGCTGCTTCAGGCTGCGCACGACGTCCGCCTGCGCCTCCACAGCCGCCTCGGCCTCTGCTAGTGCCTCCGGCGACGCCTTGGTCGGCGCGTCGCCGTCCGCGCCAAACGTGACGGCCGTGCCGTCCTCCAGCTTGTAAGAGTCGAACCACGCCGCCTGGCCCATCACCATGCCTGCGCAGCGGCACACACCGGTTGGGAGCTGCGCAGCAGCACACATGAGTCGGGAAGCTGCGCAGCACTGGCGGCAGGCTACGCGCTGCGGGCAGTGCTCACTCAGCTCGAGACGCGGTCCGCTGCGCAGGTGCCTGTCGGCCGCTACTGGGTCTGGCATCGATGCTGGTTGTGCTGCGTGGGATGGTTGTGCCAGCATGTGGGATGTGTGGCCGCCCGAGACGCCTGAATAGTGCAGGCTGCAGCTACAGGCAGGACCGTGGTGCAGCACAGGGCAAGAACTCGGATCTAGAATGTTGTTGCAGCGTAAGTTCAACCCACGAGTTGGTGATTGCTGCGCGGCTGCCCGCAGGGCCGCCCCACGGCAGCCGTGACTGCGGTATCGGGGGGGGATCGTCGCTGGGCGATCAATTCAAACCTCTCGAGAGGTTTGCTCACAGCTGGCAGGCGCAACCGCAGCACCGGTGGAGGCGCAACGAGCAGAGCGGCGAGACCTGCAGATCACCAGCAGAGTCTCGACTTCCAGACAGAGCTGTGCGGCAGAGCACCTGTGGGTGACACGATGTTCCACAACGTAGCCTCTATCTCGAAGATGCGGCCCTTGAGGCCAATGCGCCGCCCGCCAGCGGCAGCTGTCCGTAGCTCCGAGTCCGATCCCGCTACCCGCCTTCTGTCTCCTTCCACCTCCTCCTCCTCCTGCTCCGCTACTGCCTCCTCTTGCTCTGCCGCTGCACCAGCAGAGCTGTCTGGCAGAATCGTTGTCAGATATTTCTCTCTGTTCTCGAGCTCCGTCTCCTCGAGGCCTTCTATGCACTTAGACGACAGCATCCCGACAAAGTCCCTGTAGCTGTCTGCTTGGAAAGCTTCGAGTGCAGCCTGCAAAACCACGCCACTTCGACCACGGGCATGCGCATATAGGCAAGACCGGCACCAGTGTGCTCTGCCTCATGCACACTCTTTGATTTTGCCTCGGTCAAGGGGTGCAGTGCTGCAAGGGCACGAGGGCGCACGTGCCTTGTTGGCGTATGTGTACACTGCATCTTCATCTTTCACGTTTGGAGCGAATCGGTCGTGAGCTATGATCGCAAACGGGGCCTCGTACAGAACATCTGCAATGTTCTCGATGTCTGCCTTCACAAGCGGCTTCCCTGCAGCCCGCCTGCATGCATCCTCAGATGTGCTCCTCACCACAGCGGCGGTCTGGGATCGAATGAGGCGCTACATTATGTTCCATAAACTGGGACGAGTCTGGCCATCGTAGTGCAAGCTAGCATGTATACACGCTTGATCAATCTTGTTGTGAGTGACACAAGGTACCAAGCAGCAACAGATCTTGTCGGTGGAAGCCATGCACACCAGTAGCTTTCGATCATGAGCAAATGCTGCATGATGACCTCAGTCGTCTGCCATGGCTGTATCTTGGGGGCGTTTGCGAGGTCTCCCAGCAAGCTGCCACCCTTCTTGTTGCCCTTCTTTCCGCCTTTCTTGCCCTTCTTGGCCTCGCACGCCACACATCGGGAGGGAGTCAAATTGCGAGGCAAGTGATGTGCAATAGTCAGGCGCGATGTGTATCGCGAGAGGACGCACGCACGCATTGTGTCAGGAATACGGTGCACCAGCAGGAATTGTCGCTTCGACGGCGTCGATGATCTATGGTGATGTCGCTCTGCATGGGCAACTGAGAGAGCGGTGTATCAGAGAGGAAAGGTTGCCATGCGTTGGAAAGCATCAGCAAGGAGCCATTCTGCTGCCTCGCGCGCAATTGCGTTACCGCTGGCCAGCGGCGTGGCGATGGGGGAATTGCATGGTCCAGATTGTCCAGACTGTTCACTTGAACACAGTTAGATCTGAGCCTTCCGTACATCAATACTGCCACACAGGAATGCATCCGGAATGAATGCTTGTGAGATCTGTGGCAGGCTGATGCCACGGTCCACGGCCTGAGCACTTCACCGAAAACCATGGTTTGCCAGTATCAGAGACAGGTGCGCACAGTGCTCAAGGCATCGGAGATGTTTTGCTAGGACAACAAAACTGTGCAGTCCCAGGATGCACGTGCATGTTCCAAAATTGTACGTTTCAGGTGCATCAAAATTTGTATGCCTTGCGGAGTCAGTCAAGAATTTCAATTTCTGCTCAAATCGCACAGCATGGCGCGCAGCGTCATTGCCGTCAGCGATGTGGTAAGCGCTTCTGGAACTGAGTCCACACGGCAGCATGCCACAAAGGAACCGCAGAATTGCGCCTGAATTTCTGTTTTCTTTACATAGTCGCTGCAAGTCCAAACCACACTGTTCATAGACTGCCGGCGTCAACCTCGATTCGCTCCTGTGCACAGACAAAATTGTAGGACTTCCGCCGTACAAGAGAATCTGTTGAACGAGCATACGTCGTTTATCTAGCGGCAATAGTCTGCAAGAATGCTTCGGCAGATTGCATCTTCTGCTGCTGTGCTGGCCAAGCAGAGCGTGTGTGTGACCGAGGTGTCGACACCGGCGCTGGCTTTGCTGTCGAAGAGTGCAAGCAGGTGGGCGCATGGAGGCCGCGACAACCTGCTCCCAGGCACTCAGGTATGCATTTACATGTCTATTGGGCCAATAAATGCCGCAGCTGCGATGTTCTCCGTAACGGAGACTAGCGCGAAGGGCTGTTGACTTTTGCGCACACGTTGCGCTCATCTCTCGCACCAGCGCAACACATTGAGACTTCCAGGACAATAGACAGCTGTAGTACAATGTGGTTATACTCTGACGTGCGGAGCCTATTGTCAGATGGTCTCGCATGGAAGCAACGTCTGCGTTCCGCGTACAGGTGCCGACGTCGTATTTCAGCTCCGCGACAGCCGAGGCGCAGGGCTTTGCGCATGGCATCTCAAAGGACGAAGAGCCAAGCACTGAGGGACTGCCAGGTGGCGAGAAATACAATCCCGCGCCGCATCCATCGAAGCAGTCCGCCGAGGCAGACTCGTCGTACCTGCTCATGCATCCGGTGTACTCCAAGGAGTACGTCGAGAGTGTGAAGCCGAAGCACCGCCCTCCGCAAAACGTGCGCAATGCTTCCATCCCCTTGACGCATGCTCTTGACCAGCAAAGTTCATATGTCGCACGGCTGAACTCATGTTTTCGACCGTCCGGAGCACAGCTGCTCTGTCACCAAGAGCAGCGATCCCACCATAATCTGGCGCAAGAGCCATGAATCAATTCCGCCACACAGCCAAGCAGGCCTCGCGCAGGCCCCAGGAGCGCGCCACCAGGAGCGGCAGGCATGCGTTCACTTCGTCCCTGGCCGTGCAGTTCCTGGACCACCTCTCCTATTACAGCATTCAGACTGTGCGCTCCACATTTGACCTCATCACGGGCTATCACCCCGACCGCATGAACCGGGAGAAGTGGCTGACCCGCATCGTGTTCCTGGAGACCGTAGCCGGTGTCCCGGGCATGATGGGTGCGATGATCCGGCACCTCCACTCGCTGCGCCTCATGCGGCGCGACCACGGCTGGATCCACACGCTCCTAGAAGAGGTGCGCCGGGCTGCTCTAGCTGCCTCCTTGCAGAACCACCGCAGCCTCATGCTGGCGCTCTCAAATCCAAAGCAGTGTCTGGCAACTGTGAGCGCCCTGCTGTGTTGTGGGTCTTTTGTTGCTGCGAGGCCGCTCTCGCATCGCATGGCGTACACACACACACACACACACACACACACACACACACACACACACACACACACACACGAGAGTGGCAGCCGTGGCGGGCGGTGTCCCCCCGGTTGCTGAGTTGAGATAGTACATCGGATGTGCCACTGGCATGACTAGCGCATAACGCCACTCTTTAACCACACACGCTCGCTTTGCGGCACTCTGCACCCACTTCTGCATGGCCCGCTCATCGCCGGACCGGCCCTGAGCAAAACCGTGCAATCACGCACACACGCTCGCGTGGCTGGCCGTTTCCACCCCGCTCCCTGATTTGTCATCTGAAGCATCTGGCCAGCCGGCTGCCAGAGCGGCTCTCAGCGCCGCCCACACGGAGCGCGAGGAGGCAGCAGGAGCAGCCGTGACGCCATGCATGCGCGCGCAGGCGGAGAACGAGCGCATGCACCTGCTGACGTTCCTGCAGATGAAGCAGCCGGGCCCCATCATGCGGGCCCTCGTGCTCGCGACGCAGGGCATCTTCTGCAACCTCTTCTTCCTCTCCTACCTCTTCTCCCCCACCTACTGCCACCGCATGGTCGGCTACCTCAAGGAGGAGGCCGTCAAGACGTACACGCACCTGCTCGCCGACATCGACGCCGGCCGCGTGCCGGAGTGGACCAACGCGCCCGCCCCGGACATCGCCGTCAAGTACTGGCGCCTCGACGCGGACGCGACCGTGCGGGCCCTCGTGCTCGCGGTGCGCGCCGACGAGGCGTGCCACTCGCACGTGAACCACACGTTTGCCGGCATGAAGCATGACGAGAGCAACCCCTTCTCCACCGGGTCCCACACCGTGCCGTAGCCGCCGCAGCACGCAGCGTGCTCGACACAGTCTCATGCGTCAGGGACGGCTGTGCTGTTAGGATGCAGCATTGCCATGTGACGTTCGCGGGATGGCTGAATTTTGTGTGCTAGGAAGAATGACGTGTGTTGTGGCATGTGGTTAGATGATGAGCGCCAGTGGCTATGACTGCGGGGCGGCTTCCCCGCCCCCCATGAACTGGGGCTTGTTCCGCCACACGTAGGCTCCGGGGTCCCGGTTTGCCAGAGATGTCAGTGGCCTAATCGGCTACGGCAAGTTATCAATTTTTATATGTAGACACGTATACTGTGCCGTGCTGCATGACCAGTGCAGCTTGTGCTGGCGCGCTGCTGTGATTGCCCAGCTCGTGCAGGCGCTTGAACTGCTTGAGATTGTAGCGGGGCCCTGTAATGCTCTATCTGTTGCATGTCTGAGGGAGTGGCGCACGGGCAGCTGCTTACATGCACAGCCACCAATCTGCGCATTATGTCCCAGGCGGCGGTGTAAACACAATTCAATCGTCGAGGCCCACGGCCATGCATGCGGGCACACTGTCACCCTCCACCTCCCACCTCTGCAAATCAGCTATACAATCCCTCCCTCCGAGCAGCCTCGTCAGCACTTCTCCGCCGGGATACCGTCACGTGCCATTGGCACAGCCGCAGTCTCGGCTGGCGGCCCGTGCAGCACTGCACAGCCGAGCCACGTGTGGCCACACCACAACATGCATCCAATGCCCCAGCACACAGCGCGAGCGGCCGGAATCAACCTAAACTACCACATCATTCATACACAACGCACCCCCTGAACCGTCGGTGACACCCGTTCATCTGAACCCAAGCATGCATGTGACACTCAGACGGTGTGGATGTACGGAAGGTGAGCCGCCGCAGTGGCCTGCGGCGTGCGCGGCACCTCCGGTGACGGCATCGGCCGCACGACCATCATGCTGCGCCGCGCGAGGCGCTCCATGAGGGCCCGCGCCTCGCGGTGCTCCAGCGCGACCTTGTAGCCGACGCGCAGCAGCACGAGCGCCAGCGCGGCCGACATGACCACCAGCAGCAGACTGCCCAGGTTGCCCAGCGGCCCGCGCTTGCTCACAAACTTGTTCGTCGCCGGCGCGACCATCTGCACGCATGCCATGCATTCGACACGCATCTCACTGAGGGCAGGTGCCTCCTGCTGCGGCCATCGTGCGGGGGCGCCACAAGCAGGGATGCTTCACTCGTGCGCAGCGCCACGACGCAAGCCTCATTCCGTAGCGCATACAGCATGCAGCGCACACGGCCGTTGGGCATTGTACTCCCGGTCATCAGCAGTGCTGTAGCAGTGGGGGGGCCGCACCATCACGAGGAGGCCGAGCATGCACACGAGGACAAAGCGCACAGCGCGGCTGCGTAGCACGGCGGCAATGGTGCGCTTGGTGAGCGTGGCGGCCGGCGGCGGGCGCGAGCGCGTGTTGAGCGGCCCAAACATCGCGATCATCGGCACGAGGAAGAGCATCGAGTACAGCAGGCCCAGGCCCATCGTCACGGAGAGCACGGCGGCAAAGCGCTGCAGGATGAGAGTGCGTGTCGCAAACAGCGGCAGGCACGTCGCGACCGTCGAAAACCCTGACGCCACCATCGGCAGCCCCACCGACTGCAGCGACTCCCTGCACAGCACGCAGCACACTGTCAACCCCCCCGCCCGGCAGACGATACCGCGTGCGCCACACGGTCCCCCAACACGGTCCCCCAACAGCCCAATGGGCACCACCACCTGCGAAACGCGACTCTGTCTGCATGACCCAGGATTGCAGCAGGGGGCCACCACAGGCCACAAGCACATGCATCTCTGCCTTGCACAGGCAATGCATGGGCCAGCAGGGCTCGCGGCGCGTACGAGCATGCGGAACCACAAGCAACACGCAGGGCACCTCGCAGTGTATTTCGAGATAGCGGATAATGCATGCGAGGCAGTAGGTGTCAAGGTTTGAAGCTTCGCATCCGATTCTGTAGAACTCTTTAGGCGCATGCATGGGGGTGTCAAGATGCGCGAGGGGGGCGCACATGGCCATCGTGAAGCGGTCAGGCGCCCGGGAGTGCACGTAGCCCTCGCAGATGTGGATGCAAAAGTCGACCGACAGCCCGACGAGGCTCGTGATCGCCATGCCCTCGATCGCGCCGAGCGTCCAGTCCCAGACGTACATCAGGCCCAGCACGCTGAGATTGGTCAGCAGCACGGTGCCCGTCGCGAGCAGCGTGATGACGGGGCGGCCAGTGAAGACAAAGACGACGAGGGCGGCGAGGCCGATCGACAGGATGACCGTCCCATACACGCTCTCGCTGATCTTGACATACGTCACCGCCGTCACCCAGTCCTCCGACGCCACAAACATGCCCTGGTACGGCTCCTCCTGCATGCTGTGCATGCTGTGCGCCATGCTGTGTGCTGCAGTATGCCGCGACCGGCGACCGCTTGTACCCAACAGATTGGATGCTAGCAGGATGGGAGCAACCATGTGCGAAGCGCAGGCCACGGGCTGGAGGGGAAGCGAGCTGCGTATGCATGCATGGCCAATGGTGGCCAAGGGAGGGGCGGAAGGGCGGGTTGTGGACGGAGGGAGGGGCGGACCTCTTGGATGAACTCAGCCCAGGTGGCCCACTCGTTGTAGGAGGCATAGACGGTGCGGGGCGCTGAGCTCTTCACGGTGGCCGTCAGCACGCCCACGCGCAGCCACGCCACCTCTGGCCACGGCATGTTGTCGTCGTAGACGCGGCGCAGCACGACGTCGGCGCGGGGGTCGATGTCGCTGTACCCGATGTTCTTGCGGAACTTCTGCATGCATGACGCAAACGCCATCACGACTCGGCCGTGACAACATGCACTGGATGCGGTGCACGCGATGCAGACTAGCCGTGGAGTGTGTAGAAGGCGCGACAAGCATCAGCAACCGCCGCCGCGTATCCAATCTCGCGCAGGGGGGCTTGGACCGGGTACACAATGGCGATTTGATAGATCCCCATTTGGACTGGGCATGTGCGCGGGGGCTGAATAGTGGCGTGTGGGAGGGGGCTAATCAAGACATTCTCATATTTCTGTAGCAATAAATCGTGGTGCAGCAAGGGGCGCGTACGGTGCCCTCCCCGGCGGTGAGCATGCGGAAGACGGCCTCGTCAAAGGCGGCGCCCACCGGCAGGCCGCTCTCGTTGTGGGGCCGCAGGCAGTACCGCATGCGTGCCGTCTTGGCGTCCCACTTGCCGGCGCAAAAGTCGCGCACGCCCTGCAGCGCGTCCGTCTGCAGTGCGCCTGCGAGCTCCCGCCGGTGGTTCGTCGGCACCATCGTCGACGTCTGCATGCATGCAACACCGTGCACCATCGTGTGACTTGACAGTGTCGCAAGCTGCCTCCCCACAGCGGGCGCGGCGCGACGCGATTGCTGAAGTTCTGAGGGATTTTAATGTGCTTTTAGAAACTGAGTTCTGGGGGTGTTTGGTGCGCTGATCGCAGGACAAGCCATGAGCAACATCCTGTCACACACGTCACAGGAGGTGTCTTTGATGTGCCGATCATAGGACACACGCCGCAGGCAACATCCTGTAAGACACGCCAGAGATACACAGGGGTGCGGGGGAGGCACACGTTGAAGTTGAGGGGGTCCAGCATGTCCTCCTGCGCCTCAAAGAGGTCCTCCAGCTGCCGCATCACCAGCAGCTGCGTCTGCGGGTCCGACAGGTTGAACTGCGAGCGCGGCGCAAACTCCACGAGGGACGGCACCGGGGGCCCCACAGGGTCGCCCCCCACGTTGGGCACGTCGTCGATGCCCTCCGCCGCCACGCCCCACACCAGCGATGCCGCCACCGTGCTGTACACGCCCTGCACACACAGCACGCATGGCATGCGCAGCACGCTCATTGCGTCATGACACATAGCAGGCATGCAGCGCTTTGTTGCACACAGCCACACAGCACCAGGCCTCGGACGTCCGTCCCGGTGCAGACGCAGCGGTGCAGGACCGCTTGCACCACATGCATGAAGGGGTCATTGTCGATGTGAAACCACCAGATGACGCAAGGCGTCTTGGAAGGGAAGAGTCTGCCGAGAAACTGATGCTCCAGCCATGAGATTTGGCAACTACCAGCATTCATCACTGCCTTCATGCGGTCTCACTGGACGACCAGAGGGTGGGGCGGGGCAAAGGGCACTACAGTGGCACTCGGATGGCATGCATGAGGGGGCGGTGCCCCCCTGCAATTGTGCAATGGCGTGCAAGGCGGGCACTCCCCCTTCTGCTACACAGTGTCCCAGTTATACGGCACAGTACATCCTCTGCTGTTCATGTTGCAAGAGAGACCTTCAGGATTGCAGGACAGCAGGCAACCATTTCAGGCGGGGGGCGCACAGTGGCGGTTTCAACGATGGGCTTGCCGGGGTCCGCGCCGAGGAAGCCGGCGGGGTTGGCGGCAAAGCCGACCGGGTCGGCAAAGGCGTCGGTGAGGGGCCGCGCGCAGGAGAAGCACACGGGCACGTTGTCCGCCTCCTCGCTGTTCTGGTACCGCCAGAAGAACTGCACGTTGTGGTCGCGCTCGAACAGCGGCGGCTCGCTCGTCGGCGGCTGCCGCAGGTTGGCCGTGCCGACGGCCCCCGCGATGCTCACGCCCACCACGAGCAGCACCGCCAGCCACCGCACCCTGCAGCACAGCACAGCACCCATGTCACAGCACGCTCGATGTGCATGTGTACCAGGATCTCAAGAGATCAGTCGCAGGGTCAACAAAGTAATGCATGCATGCATGTAGCGCATGCATGCGTCTGCAATGTCCTAGCTGATTACGGATCATGCAGTGATGGTGTGGCTGGGCGAGAGTGGGGGAGGTGCACCTGAAGACGGCATGCATGACGTGTCCGACGCCTTGGTGGATCCAGGCTTCCGCGCGCGTCGGCGCGTGTCGTTCAGGGTCCGGCACGCGCAGCGGCTCACGGTCCGCGGCCGGCGTTGCGAGCCGGTGATGTGGCGGCGGCTTCACCAGAGGCCACGCGATTCGGCCAAATTCGAGAACACGCGGCTGAGCGGCCGGCGTGAACCCTGGCCGAATCGACATCGTGTATATCGCGGTGGACACCGTCTCCAGGCAGCAGCACAGCGTGGCCCAGGGCCGCCCCCGGCCAGCGGGCATGATGCCGCCAAACGCCGCGGCCTCGTCAGCACGGCGCAGCGCGGGGAACATGATGTGGCGGTCCCACACCGCGAGGCACACCGGCAGCCACGTCACGGCGAGGATGTAGTTCGTGACGACGAGGGTCGCGAGGAGGAGGCCGAACGACTGCACGGCGGGGATGGGCGAGAAGACGTTGGCGGCAAAGGCAAAGGCGGAGGTGGTTGAGGTGGCTAGGGTGGCGCCGGAGGCTCGGAGGAAGGCCTGAGTGAGGCGCGTGTCAAGCGCGAAGTGGCGCGCGAACGGTCTCGTGTCCTCGAAGAAGGAGACAAAGACGAAGATGTCGTCGAGGCCGATGCCGAGGATGACGAAGGGCGCGAGGAAGTGCAGGAAGTTGATGTAGCGCCAGCCGTGCGTCACGGCGTATGCGAGCCATGCGAGCGGGAACGACGCCTGCATGCCAAGCCATCCAGCTTGATTTAATTTTGAAAAACCACGGGTGATGGCGTGCTGCAGAAGAGTACCCTCACTGTATTCTGAACACCGTAAAGTCGCATCCCGCAGGCTCGTGTTCGTGCTGTGCTGTGAAATGAATTCCCGGAGTGGTAGCCGTGCATGGCGCTTCATGTCCTGGACATCCGGACGGCCGCCGCGTGCAGCCCCATGCATGGCCACTGATGGGCGTAGTCAGCACGCAGCAGCGAGGTAGCGTACGGCGGGTCAGGAGCTGGCGCAATCCAGCATCAACGACAGCAACGAACGTGCTTTTCATACAGAGACGAAGCGCTGGAGACAGGCTGGCAAGAGGCAGGTGCGGGAGCAGCGGCGGCGGCGCACGAGGATCTGCACGAGGCCTGCGAACGTGAGGAAGGTAGAGCCCGCGCCGACGCGCAGGAACAGCGCAGCCGCCAGCACCGACAGCAGCGCCCAGCGCGCGTCACGCATCAGCTGCCGGTCGACCTGCCGCTGGATGATGTCGGTCTCGCCGTAGTTGATGATCACGCGCTCCGACGCGGCGTCCGCAAACAGGTCCATCAGGTCTGCACGCGCGGCCCGCTCAAACATGCATGCCTGTCATGCGTGTGCCGCACGCCGCACATCTCGGTCTCTGCTGGCGGGCGGGCATGCAATAGAGTGATGTTTGTGCCAGGGAAGCCACTGTGCCGGGACTCGTCACAGCCGCCCTGTGCCGTGAACGAAGCGAACGGCCGGCTGTGGCCCTCACGCCCGGTGTTGCTATACAGCGACGGCCAGCTGCGCATGCTGCGTGGCGGCGGAGGCCATGTGTTATCCGGGTGTCACTGCGAGACCGACGATGCAGACTAGCAGGCATGGCACAGCAGGCTGATAGCGGCCAGAACAGCTACTGGATGTTCAGGAGTCCCGCAACATGCGCCATGTGCGCGGACATACGCGGCGTCATGGTGGGGGCGGGGAACCAGAATCATCACAGGAGCGCACCAACCATCATGCTGTCGACGTACTCGGTCGAGCCCTGCGGCTCGGAGAAGAGCACGACCGAGTGCAGGTAGCGCGAGTGGTTGCCGTCCGACTCGAGGTCGAAGAACAGCGTGAAGTTGTTGCTCACCAGCATCTGCGCCGTCTCCGGGATGTCCCGCTGCGGCCTGCACGCTACGCCCGTCTGCACGCACTCCAGCCACAGCACACATGTGGCCACTCACACGCACTTCTGGCCACGCTGTGCGTGATCTCCTGCGGACCGACAGGTCGCGCCTTGTGACCAAATCTCCTCACACCGCAGTCGGGGAACCACACGAAGGCAAACTAAGGTGAGGCGCTGCATCGAGGCTGAAACGTTGCAGCTGTCAGCATGCTGCAGTAATCATGGGTGCAGGTGTGCACGGGGGAGGGTGGGGGGTGGGAGAAGGAGGAGGGGTGGGGGGTGGGCGTACTTGGGGGCGATGTCGTAGAGGGGCTCCGAGGCGCCGGACTCGATGCTGGAGGAGTAGATGACGGTCGCAAAGCTGGCGGGCGCGTGGCACCGGCCGTCCTCCTGCTGCCGGCAGATCGCCTCGTAGCTCTCGTGCTGCATGATCTTCTGCTCCACCTCCCGTGACTGCACACATGCATGCCTGCGTGCTGCGCTGCGACCGAGCACAGCGTCAACCGCACCGCGAAACGCAGGCACAACCAACATGCTGCATGTTACATGCATGACTGCAAGTCGTCCACAAGGTGGCCACCGGTGGGGCCACCCCCCAAAACCGCTGCGTACATGCATAGGTAGCCGCGGGCACGTGAGCACTGGTTGACACATAATGCTTTCGCCGTAGTTGGGGTGTGGCGCAGGTGATCACACTGGGTGCACAGCATGCGGAGCGCACCTTGGTCACGAGCTCCTCGGTGATCGCGGTCTCGCTGGAGCTGTAGCGGTAGAAGATGTTGAGCATGCGTGTGATCTCAGTGCGGACGCCGCCTTCCGCGCCGAGGTCCGCCGTGGACTGCAGCCGCCGGGAGGGCGACGCGGGGGAGGCGGATGTGGAGGGAAGGATGCGCCAGAACTCGCGTAGAGACTCGATCGTGCGGTCGCCGTGGACGGCGGCGGCGGAGGCGTGGTCGCTGATGAGCAGGCTGCCAAAGTCGTTGTTGGTGAGCGGCCGCCGCAGCACGGCCGGCACGGTGGCGGCAGCGATGAGCAGCAGCATGCACAGCATGCACAGCAGGGGGAAGCGCGCCACGACGCCGGCGACAAATCCGGGCTGCGTGTTGCTGCACAGACGCACACATGCATGTGGCTGTCTGCTTGATCAAATGCATGTACGACTTGAGCGGCAATGGGTGGGAACACAGTGTGCTGTGAGGCCACCTGTCCCCACACCATTCTCAGCTAAACACTGCATGCCAGCTGCACTGCCATGTCCAGACAGTGCATTTTTTAGACGCCAAAGTTGTGGGTAGCTGGATTTAGATTCCAACACAATGGCACCTTTGTGGTAGCTGGGCAATGCCCAACTGGGTCCGGTGTGATGCCCGTTTTTTTTTTCTTGTCTTTTTTATACCTCAGTACGCGGACGGCGCAGAGGCCATTCTGGACATGGAACGGCATGGGCAGCAAGGATGCAGGGGGAATACCCTGGGCACGGCCGGGGGGGGCAGGTGCGCACTTGAGGCTCTTCAGGGTTGGGTCCGAAGAGTGCAGCTCCGCGGAGGACTCGTCGCCACCAGGGCCACCACCCTGGCCGAGCAGCAGCCGCGTGCTGATGCCGCTCTTGCCGCCCAGTGGCGCGACCACGTCATCCTCTGCCTCCTCGTCTACCTCCAGCACAGCGCTGCCCAGCGGCCCCGTCACGTAGCCAACGTACGCGGAGGCCTTGCTGCCGACCGACAGCTTGCTGCTCTCGCCATGCACGCTGCGCAGGCTGCGCGCGGGCCGCACGCCGCGGCCGGAGCCGGCGGTCGTGCCGCTGCGCTCGCTGTGCAGCGCGGCGGACGACGCGGAGCTGCCGATGCCGCTCACGGCGGAAGCTTCCGCGGCCGGCAGCGGCTCCAGCGGCAGGCGGCCGCTGGCCTGCCCCCACGCGCGAGGGTGCGGTCCGCGGCGCGCGCAGCGGCAGGCGGCCGCTGCCGCCCATGCGGCTGCCCTCCGAGCCGAGCGCCCGGCTTGCGTTCTCTGACACCGCCTCAGAGGGAGCCTCGCTGCACCCGAGGCTCACGCGGCGTGGCGGGCCAACGCCGAAGCTGCTCGGTCCTCCTGCGGCGCTCTTCGCAGACAGCGTCCACGAGGCTGAAGATGATCCCAGCGTGGACTCTGTGTGTGAGGTGCCCTTGTTGACACTTGGCGCGCCGCTGGCCATGCTGCCCTGGGCGAGCGAGTCGTCAGCGCTGCTGCGCAAGTGCATGGGGTTTGTTGCCATTTCGACCGTGCCGCCCTGGTCCGCACGCGGCGCTGTGTCACTCCCCGCTGAGCTGGCAGCAGCGCGCGGGAGCAGAGGCCCCTCGACCGGCCGCCGCACAGCAGCACCCCCGCCAGAAGCCGCGCGACCGGTTGCCGCAGCCACGTCGGAGCCGCCAGCGGAGCTGCTGTCGGGGCCGCCAAGCCACGGGCGCCAGGCGCGCGGGACCCGCCCAAGCCACGACCGGCGGCCCCACGCGCTGCCGCTGCTGCCTTCTTCCGCCAAACCGCCGGGAATGAGCGGCGACTCCGGGCTGTCCTCACGCTGTGGCTCTTCGTCTTCCCGCTCTGGCTCTTCGTCTTCCGGGTCCAAAAACAGGGGGCGCTCGGTCTGCGCGGCGGCCGGGGCGAACGAGGTGTTGTTATCCCGGGGCATGGCTGATGCTTCATTCGGTGACTGGGGTGGGTGGGGGGGCATGGGAGGGGACGGCTGCGCCATCGCGGCCAGCCCTGCTGAGGCAGGGGGCTCCGAGACCTTCACGATGCCGTCCTTGCTGGTGGTGACGCTGTCGGGCGTCGGTGCCGGCACCGGGGAGCGGTTGCCCGTGATGCAGATGTTTTCGGAATCTTCCGCGTCGGGCGGCAGCACGTCAGTGTCGATCGGGCTGCACCGCGGCGGCGGCATCATGTCGCGGATGGGGCGGCGCAGGCGGTCCCGTTTCGCCGCGGGCCGCGGTGCAGGGCGGCTGGAGGCGCTGGGAGACACGGACGGCGAGGGGCGGGTCGGAGACGGCGGTGCGTGGGAGGGGGGCTCCTCCACGTGCGCCGGGGAGGGCTCGCGCAGGTCTTCTGGGCGAGGGGGGGAGGGTAGTGTTGGGGATGTGGAGGAGCCGCAGGTTGGGATGGGGTGGTCGTAGACGGGGGGTAGGGCGCTGTGCTTGTGGATTGGGGACAAAATGCTGGATCTGCCGAGGGGGGACGGGGCATGGGCCGGGGACTCGCTGCTGCCTGGTTGCAGGTAGGAGTGCGAGCTGGGGTGGTGGGCCATGGCCGGGGAGAGGGCGCCGATGGGGTCTGGGCTGCATGGGCGCGCTGAGTCCGCGTCCGGGGGGATGATCGCGAGAGGGCGGTGACCAGTTGCTGGGCAGGGGTTGGTGCCGGCGGGAGTGTATGGAGTCTCTCGTGCAGCGTCGCCGAAGCGCTGCATGGGATCTAGGTAGCCACCCGTTGGGCTGCCGGGGAGGAGGAAGGGAGGGCTGGAGAAGACCTGAGCTGCCCGGTGTGGTGGCAGGAAACTGGTGAACCCTTGGGCCTCTTCGCGCGTCCCAGGCAGCACCGGAGATGTGCTCGCACAGGGATAGGGATGCTGTAGCAAGTCGGTGGTGGGGGTTGGAAGGTCTTGGCCACGGTCTGCTTGGGCCGTGAGGTCAAGGAATGGAAGCGACGGGCGGGATGACGTGCTGTCACGAACGGTCGGCTCCGGCGTGGTTTGGTCTGCATCTACCGGTCGACCAGGATCGCGGCCAAAGAATCTGCATGTTCAGATGTGGGATTGCAGTGTCGGTGAGTGGACGCTCTAGAGTGCGGCTTCGTGTAGAGCTTGGTCTGACCGCAAACAACGGAGCTGTGCCAGGCGCGGAAGAAGCTTAAAGCGCGCGAAGGCAGTATCTACGTCCATTTAAACTCTACTTGGAACATGTTTGCGATTTACAGTTCGCGCAGGAGCGACGACTTGCTCGGCACCGAAACTATTGGCGTGCGTTGACATCACTGACACGCACGGCGACATGGCTGACAATGGGTGCACTGTCCACAACAGCACAGCGAGTCATAGTCACGATTTAGCAGATCCTGCATCCTTCTTCTCAGTATCCCTCACGGCCCTACCCCGGCCAAAGCTGCGTGTTGCGTTTCCACGACGCTGCTTGCACACAGCCTCAGGCAAGAATGAACGCGAAACTGCCATCAGAAGAACGGTGTAGACCATGCATACCTTTTCTGCGGTGACGCCATTTGCTGATCGTCGTCAGGCTGGCCAAGTATCGGCGCGCCACTCTGCACCTGCAGCTCTAGGCGTCCTTCCGTGACATTGATGGACGGCACTCAGGAGAAAACATACAAATATATCATGTATCTATCAACTGTACGATGTTGGCCAGCCTAGGTAGTTGACTGCCACGGGCGTCTGCACGACGTGCTGTCAAAGAATGAAGGCGTAATAATCGTTCAACCAGTGGCAAACCGAGTCGCTCTACAATAACAAACTGCAATATCTATCAGACGCTAATCTGTCAAAAGGAACTGGGCGGTGGATTCGCTTGTGCAATTGTGGATGCCGCATGCCGGTGGACTAGAACGTCAACAATGCCAACCGCGTGCATGCATATTCACACATTCATTTCAGTGGCTTCACGTGTCTTCGTCCCAGAGCCCGCGAGCGTACTCGAGCCGCGAGGGCGAGCTGTTGCATCACGCGATGGCGGTAGACGAAAAGCGAAGCAGGAGCCCAGCAGCAAGGGCAGCAACAAGCGAGCAACCAACCAATCGATTCCAAGCAAGCGGCCAGCAGCAAGCAGCAACTGCCAAAAACCCACCCACCACAATGCACCATGCACTTTGCGACCACAACCGCACACCAACTTGAACGCACACCACCACCACCGCACCCACGCCAATGCCATACACTCCGCCCGCCCACCAGAACACAACCACACCCATCCAATCCACACCGCACCCCGCCCACGGACACTGGTGGCGCCATCACCTCACACAGCCCCACCCGAGAGCTCGCATGCCAGCCCCAGCACCCCCGGGGCCCACTGGCAAGCTTGCCTTAAGCGAGCCCGGGGGCAGGCGCCCCAGCACCCCCCACTGGCAAGCTTGCCTTAAGCGAGCCCGGGGGCAGGCGTCCCAGGGGCCGGTGGCTTACGGAGCACCGGTCCCAGCACGGCGGCCGGCAGATGACGAGGACAAGCCGGGTGCTCGGACCTCCACACAGCCGGACCTCCACACAGCACGCAGCAGTTGACGACCGAGCGCGGGAAAGTGGAGGCGGAATAGCACGCTGAGACCCTGCCGCGACCATCGCCGCTGCATCTGCAGACCACAGCGCAGCACAGCGGCCAGCGGCCGCCCACTGGCAGTCCGCCGCGATGGTGTCCGTGCCGCTGCAACGTGTTGGCGTGGGACGGTGAACAATTGGGACACCTGACAAACGCTGACGAGGCTGTGAGAAACGGCACAGAGATATTCTCCACACAGCACGGCAAGTAATTCAATTTACATGTACATTTACAGTGGCAGAACACAGATGACGATGCTTGCATCTGCCATGCATATTCCAGCTAGGAACTTGGGGCTAACTGGCGCGTGGGAGGAAATTGTAAAGGA
>JALKAD010000034.1:1100099-1119055 GCA_024500015.1 Ulva compressa | reverse complement strand
AGATCCCGCAGATCTGCATGCTGACGCTTCGGCATGCTGTGTAGATCTCGCAATTTGGCAGTCCGATTTGCGCAGCCGCTACGACTGTGCACATTCCAGGGACTGTAGCTACCCATCCCAGCTCCACGTTCTCCAACACGCTGATCACGTCCACGATGAACAATCAGTGCAGAGTTAAGCTTTGCTACGGGAGCTCGTGTTCATGCCTGCTGCCCGGACGGTCATGATCAAGCATTCATCGATCGACCGCAATGTCTGGGCGGACCATGACATGGCTGGCGAGCCGCGCGCTGTGTTCGCTGGCGACTCGTTAAGTTCGCTGCACCCGTTATGTTCGCTGTGCGCGCGACGCATTGGGATGCCCGCGCATGATCATGACACCTTCAGCACAGCACCGGTGCCAATCGTGTGCTGATGATAAGTCGGTCGTGCTCAGCAGCCCAGTAGTGCAATGTCTGCTGGTGCCTGCCAGCTCGCCGCAGTATCGAGCAAGTCATATCAGCGTGATCCTTTCATGTGTACCCCAGTGCATGCACAGATCCCATGACTCATGTAACCAGTACCAGTGAGAGGTGGCCAAGGTGCATCATACTGCACTTCGACATGCCTTGATAAATCCAGTGCCCGCAAGCACATCAGGCTCAGTCCAATGCATTACTGCAGTATTTGCATGCTTTGCTGCCGCCTGCAGCGTCATACGACATCGATCCTGCACTGTTAGAGAGCACACGGCCACCAAGGAGTCAGTTGTGCACGGCACAGTTTCAGCGTAGCCTGCCAACTCAATAAGCAGAAGGTGTCCTGTGTCGTTGACGTTTCGTCTTCCATCGTCAATAATAAAGTCGACGGGCACCGCGTTGTGATCGCACCGCACACCCTCGAGCTGGGCCACCTGGCCCGTCGCCCGCGACACAGACCGTCAGCAGGGCTCACGGATAGGTGCTGCGAAGTGATGGTGCGCATCTAGTTGTGCTCATTGCGCGCTGCTATTGCAGCGGATGAGTATGCGCAAGCATCTTCCGCTGCTCGTGCCCCCATGCGCTCGGTCGCTACACATCGGATGTGTCACAGAGAAAGCAGTGGGATTGGCGCTGCATGGCGCCCCGTGTTGTGCCGCCTGGTACTTCATCATTCCAAGCGTGCTGTCGATCGCAATGTGCTATTTTATGAACCTCACGACGACGTGAACTACGGTACTGTGGTAAAATTTGGTGCTCTCGTTGTGCTCTCACGATATCTCCTTGTGTCTCTCATATCTTACAAATCTGTGCGTGGGAATTTGCTCACTGCTTGCGTTGATGCGCTGGCGGGCGCCAGTGCCGCATGCTTGGTGGGTGCTGCGCATTGAGGCGCACTGTCCGCGCGGTGCTCAGAGCGCCAAGGACTGGGAGCGCGCGTTTCGAACATCATGTACATTAAATATGTGCTGATCTGCAGCGACTGTGTGGTCAGAGGCTCTTCAGCTAGCGCACGTTCAGCACTGTGTGACAACGGGCGGAAGGACACAGCGAAGGCTGCAGCCGGACCTTCCTGCGCCACGAGCAGACAGCCACTGCTCGGCGCGATCTGGTGTAGCATGCGCCACTGTGCGCCTGCTGCCCACGTACAACGGTCTTCGCTGCTCTGCCTGCTTGTAGCTGCAGCTACAGCTCAAGCCTGCGACTTTTTCACACACGAGCGCTCCATCCTCTCCGACCTTCCGTTCTCCCGGTTCACCATCGATGACAAAGAGCAACAGAATCCTTCCCAGTCCTTGCTAACATGTGCTCAGCATGCCGCAGCCTTCGAGGTGTCTGCAGCGTCCATAGGCATGCCTCTTCCTCATTTCTGCCAGACTCTGCCCAAACTGCACTCCTTGCGTCCGACCTCTCCATGATGAGCCCAAAATTCAGCCACACAGCCTGGCTTCAGGCCTCATTATTACAGCTTGAATCACTATGCCCCATTGTCCCCTCACAGCCCACGCTGTGCGCAGCCTTGCCAATGCTGCCAGCTATGATGCAAGTGGCAGCAGGCGGCTTTCCCAGCTGCCCCCCAGGGCCCAGCGTCCAAAACCCTCCTCCCAGCGAGGAGAGATTCACTGGCGTACCCATGCTGCCCTGCTTGCAAGCCCCTCCCTCAGCCCTCCCATAAGGCAGGTCTAACCAGGCAGCCCCGCCGTGGGCTGGCCCAGTCAGACAGTCATGGTGGCAGAGGGAGCACCCGCAGGCATGTCACCGGTTCGACGACCTGAGCACATGCATTCAGGCTGCCGACGGCAAGTGCAACCGCATCATCCACGCAGCGGCTGGCTGCACCGGCACGTGCACCCTTTGTCGTTCACTCCAGCACAACCCCGCCACAGCGCAGACCTCGCCTTTGAGACGGCGCGTGCATGTAGCCAAGAGCACACATGCATGCGGCCAGTAGCACAGCGCAGCCCAGCGGCAGCCCGGACGTGCGGTGCGAGGAACGCAAGAGGTGCCTGGGTAGACAGGAGGTGCCGTGCAGATGTGGTGGAGGGTGTAGCCACAGTGTGCACGCTGTACGACGTCGTTCCGGAGGAGTGCCCTAGCTTTGAGGACCGCAACTCCTCGACGGCTGCAACCGCGGTTGCGCGCTGCAACGCCTCCGCCGTCGCGGACATCGTCGCTGCGGCGACTGCCATCCCCCCCCCCGCGTCGCCGCAGGTGTTCGGGGAGGCGGCCACAGGGGCGGCGGTGTCCGCGCAGCGGTACCCCTCGGCGGCGGCTGTTGGCGGCGTGCTGCGCGGGCGGCTGCAGGCGCGCTCGGCCGCGGAGTGCCTAGACCTCTGCGCGCGCTCGGTCAAGATGTGCGACACCGTCGTCGTGGGTGCGGCCCCCGGCCGCCTGTGCTTCGCCTGCTGCTGTGCTGCGGCTCGTGCACTTCTCTTTGCAGACACGTGTGCGTGTGCTGTCACGCGCATCCCGCGCTGACTGCTCACATGTGATACCATTGGGAGCTGCGTGCTCGCAATGAGGTGCCAGTCATGCCACGGGCATGACTGTACCGATCATTATGAGTGGCCTGGTTACTGTGCTGTACGGCGGGCCTTGTCACAGCAGTACCATGGCAGTACGATGCATGCGAGGATGTGTCGGTGTTTTGTTGGTGGGGTGATTCAGCTGCAGACGCACTGCGCCGCAGTTCTCTACAGCATCTCGCTGCAGTGCGGCATCGCCGTGCGCCTGCATTGGCCTGCACTGACGGTGTGCCACCTTGTCAACAGTGGCAGGGCCAGGCGCCGCATCGGGGAATTGCCTTACAGCACTGCCTTGCAGCACTGCCTGACTGACCCGTGGAGGCATGAGGGCTTGCGCCGGCAGCGGGGCTGACAGCTGCAGCACTCACTGAGGGCTGATCTACTTCGTCAGGTAGCTTGTGCTGATGCATCATGATGCTGTTACTACAGGGAAGCCATGCATGCGCCAGGCCTCATTGCCAGGCATCTTGATGCCTGGCACTGGGAGCCACGAGGCACTAGCTTGCTTCATGTGGCGGATGACTAGTCAACATTTGACACATGGGATGTGCATACCTTTGCAATTTTGTGGTGCAGTGCACAGTGCTTCTCTTGCCCCTGTTCTAATGGCTTGACTCAGTATGCTGAGGATGATGTCTGCTCTGAGCACTGCCATGTGCTGAATCGAATCACCAACAGCAGTCCTGCAGGCGCCTGCTCGTCTGCCTGTGGAGCTCCACTGACATTTGGTTGCACTGCAGACCGTCTGCCTGTGGAGCTCCACTGACATTTGCTTGCACTGCAGACCCCTTGACGCGCAAGTCTGCCAATGTGGTGATGTGCTCACTGCACGCTGCTTCCCGGGCACAGGCACTGTCCAGCCCGGGCTTTGATATGTATGTTGGCGTGAAGGCTGAAGCTCCAGCACCTGCACCAGCAGCAGCTAGTGGATCCATGCAGGCAGGAGCTCCTGCGGATGCTGCTGATCCGGGACTCGGAAATCTTGACCAAGCTCTGGTGTGACCTCTTCCATGTTTGTTGGTTGGATGCTGCTGTCTTTAGTTCAACCGCTGGGGGTGGTGGGCTGAGCGTCGATGTACAAGTTGGCCATGCAGTAGGTCAGTAGGCGCTTGTGGTGTCTGTGCTGTCGCCTCTGCTGACAGAAAATGCATGTGCAGGAGGCTGCTGCGGGCAAGCCATCGGAAGCACCACCGACCGGCCTGACGATCGGTTGAAGTAGATTTAGCCCGTACCAACGGAATCAATGTCTGATGTGCCACGTTTCTGTGTGCCCTTGAATCCAGCGGAACCTATGCTGCTAGATTGGGCACGAGTTTCCGATGCTCTGGATGGCCGTTCTGATGTTTACCAAAACAAAACCTCGCAGCCTTGCGTTCACAGGCTGATAGTGCTGATTGCCCATGATTGATGCGAAGCAGGTAGCCTGATATTGATGGCAGCCCGTGAGCTGACTCCTGTTAACGTGCAAGTGACGGATTCTCGCCAGTCTAGTTCTGAACATTCCAAGTCTGAAGGCGTTGCTGCGAAAACAACTGCAGCACGGAATGTGTACATGTGCCCCGATTGACGCTGTTTGATGAGACCTGCGATCGCGCCAGCTTTCAGTGATCGTCGACGTCCTGAGAGTCGGGGCCTGCGACCAAGGCGTGCACCAGCGTCGTTCCTGCAGCGTCGTTCCTCGAGCACGCAAGCACACCAAGCATTTGCTCGTACTGTAGCTGCATGGCATCTACGCGACGGTATTATTGTGAAATCGATCGCATGCGCGTAGCTCTTGTACGGACCTGAGTGAAACAAGGATGGAGTACTCGACCATCTCCGTTCACCGCTATTCCGACGGAGTTGCGACACTATGCCTCAATAGGCCACGTGTTCGCAACTGCATGAATTGGGACATGCTCGAAGAGATCATTGTCGCTATGCGCTGTCTGGACGAGGATGAGGCAGTTCGCGCAGTTGTCGTGTACGGGGAAGGGAAGCACTTCTGTGCCGGCATCGACTACTCTATATTTCGCACTTTAGCCGAGGTGGTGACGGATGAAACAGCGTGTCCGGGTATGGCTCGAAGAACGGTGTTCAGCAGGACGCAGACGATGCAGGTGCGTTTCAGCGAAGGCGCTGCCTTTCTCCGAACGACAGGAAGGTCTTGCCCGTACAAAGTATACTAGCTGTAATTCTGGCTCTGACGCGTGCGACTACGGAGCACGCGCGCAGGAAGTCCACGTCAGTGCAGCAGGACCATCTGCACAGCATCAATTCACAAATTGATACAGTTCGGCCGCTTGGCACTGCAGCTGCATACTGGCACACATGCTACATGAACGCCAGAGCATATCTGTAACGAAGCGCAGGCAACTCCAGCGTCTGAACCAAGTCTGCACACAGGACACGTGCTCCGCTTTCGAGGCCTGCAGCAAGCCAGTCATCGCAGCCATCCACGGAGTCTGCACCGGCGCAGGTGTTGACCTGGTCACCGCGTGTGACATCCGCATCTGCTCCAGCGGCGCCACCTTCTGTGTCAAGGAGGTCGATGTTGGCGTCACAGCTGACATGGGCACGCTGCAGCGCCTCCCGGGCATCATCGGCGATGGCCGTGCCCGGGAGCTCGCCCTCACTGCCCGCGTCGTCCCAGCCACCGAAGCTCTTGCCTACGGCCTTGTGACCGCCATCGTTCAGCCTGACACCCAGCCACAGCCAAAGGTGCCCCCTGACCCTCTTGGCCCCCTCTCCCCCTTGGCCCCCACCCCCCCACATCACCCCTCCCCCCCCTCCCCACCCCCCCAATTCACCCGAGTACCCACTTCTTGCCCCCCCGCCTTCTCACCGCCACTGCACTCGCACACAAGCCCAGCGCCATCATGCTTATCGCTTGTCACGCTGCCTCTCGGCTGATGTCAGGATTCCTCACCCAGAACCGTTCCTCACCCAGAACTGGGCACGAGATCCACAAGCAACCACGCTCCCTCTCGCGGCTGCCAGTGCCGCGCGATCTGCCAAGTGGTAACTCTGTGACTCACTGTGCTATGACTCACAGCACGCTCCTCCATCTGTTGTGCTGTGCCGTCTGCTGGGTATGCCTGTGGTTCCCCGTGTCTTCAGAGTGTCTGCCACCGGCCGCAAGACTCGGCGCGGGCATCCCGTAATGCACTCCCTTTGCAGGTGCTCGACCAGATGCATATGATCCGAATTCCACAGCACCGACAGCGCAGCGGCCCGCGATACAGCTCCACTCGATAGCGCATATGATTCTGACGCAGCCAATGATGTCTCACACAGGCAGTGCACTTTTGCAGGGGAGCCGGCAGGATGCGGCGGCGCCGTCGCCGGAGGCAGATGCAGTGCGCACGCATGCGCTAGCGCTTGCGCGCGAGCTGGCGGCAAAGCCGGTGCCGGCGGCCGCCGGCACGAAGGTCATCCTGCTGCGCGCGCGGGGGCGACCTGTGGAGGAGGGCCTCCGAGAGGTTGCCCTGCTGAACAGCGCCACGCTGTGGTCCCATGACCTCCGCAGTGCGATGGAGCAGGGCGCGCGCGCGATGGCCAAGCTGTGACTGGGCAAGCTGTGACTGGGCCGCGGTGATGAGGCTGCGGTGATGAGCGCTCAATCTGTGACACGCAGCCGACAGCAGCGCGGCGCTGCGGACAAAAGCATGTGCTCATGTCAGCGGCCGAGTCGAAGCCGACTCTTGCAGCCTGTCGTGCTGCTTGGGGCAGCGGCGATGCAGTGCTGGTGCCGTCTAGCACCGCGCAGCTACATGCACGCATGCGCAGCATGCCCCGGCTTTGACTCGCCCACCGACGTGGCCTGGCGAGGGATGAGAAATGTTACAGAGGCGAGGGATTGACAGCAGTCGGCGTTGCGCGGTGGGGGCGCCCGCTCTGCCTTTGGCCGGTTGCAGAGCGCCTGTTCTCAACCATGCATGATACCATGCTGCACCGGCCGACCGCGACCCAGGCTGTCGTTGTGTGTTATTTTGAAGGACTTTCGCGGTTCCATGGAGCAGCACAAGCTCCTGTTGCGGAAGAGCTTGCTCCAGGGGAGCTCGCACAAGATGCTGACAGCAGGAGCAGTGTTGTATACAAATCCGCAACTGTTGTCGCCTGATTTGCTTACACTGCAGCGGGACGGTCATTTTCACACAATCGAGATGCAAAAACCAGAACTACGCCATGTTGCACTTGGCCATGGTCACTCTCAGTCTCGGATACGTTGGAAAAAGAAAATTTCAACTGCAATTGCCCAGTCCTACTGAGCCAAAAAGGCAGCATCCTGTGCATCAACACACAGCTATCAATGCCCTGCTCACAATGACTGAAGCAGCTTTGGCTTTGAAGCAAACTGACTCTCGAGGCCAGTCTGCTCCTGCCCAAATGCAAATACACAGACAATCACACGCCACGGCATAGACGTGTTTCAACAGCAAGGGTTCCTCTCCAAACGCAGCAGGCCATTGCGATGGATCATTTGAGCCCTCTTGCCCGCAGGCAACTACCAGAACGTTCGGCAAGCCACCAGGAAAGGCCGGCAGGGGCAGGGGCATGCGCAGCACAGCACGCCCTCAGCAGCACAGCAGCATGCAGGCAGCCCCGCTGTGGGGGGTGCTGCCACGCACATGCACGTGCACGCTCACAGCTGCAGTCCCACTTGCAGCACCTGCGCATGCCATGCACGTGCTGTGACAGCATCGCGCAGCGGCACGGACAGCAACGCGCAGCCGCACGGACACCTTCAGCCAAAGCACCCCTGCGGAAAGGGAGTGCACGGCACTGACGCAGCGCATGACACGCACGCCACGCACAGCACCATGGGCCGAGGCACGTCACACCGTGCGGCGCAGCGCGCGCCGTGCGCAGCACGCTCAGCCGCGGCACGGCTCTGCGGCCGACTAGATTGCGGGTGACTAGATTGCGGGTGACTAGATGGCGGCGGGGCGGTCCTGCGGGACAAAGGGCTTGGCCATCTTGGCTTGCAGGTTGCGCAGGTGCTCCTCGCGGCTCGCGTTGATGGCGGCGTTGGCCTCCTTGGCCTCGAGCTTGAAGTCGCGGTAGTGCTGCGCGGCGCGGATGAAGGCGTGCGCGATGATCACCACAAACGCGACTACCGCCAGCGCGAGCAGCAGCGCCACAAAGTCCCCCAGCGCGTCGCCCGCCACAATGGACTCGCGAGTCGACGGGATCAAGTTCTGCAGCGGCGGGCACCGTGTCAGAAGCTGCGCAGGGTTGCTGCCAGGGGGGGCGCAGCTTCAGCAGTGGCACGGCTGCGGTGATAAGGACAGCGATGGCCCAGCGTTGGCCCAGCGGGGACAGCACGGCTCTGCTCTGATGCGGCAGGCGCTGCGTGCTGCGTGTTGGACAAGGGCCCAGCAGAGGGGCAAGTGCTGCTCGTGCGCAGAACGGCGCGCAGAGTGGTCCAATGCCAACAATAGCGGCGTATGCAATGCAGCTGCGGAAGCGATCACTGGTTCCAGGCACCTCGGCGACACGAAAGCCCTGGAGCTGCAGAGCCGTGCTCCGGCAGCCAGCACTGGATGCGGGTGGCTCGGACAGAGGTGCTGGACAGGCGAGGTTGGATTCCGTGAGTGCCCGCTGCAGATTGGACCCTCACCTCTGCATTTCTGCTGTACTCTACCATGAGCAATCCCGAATACAGTGCCTTTGATGGCCATTTGTGAGAGGAACTGTTGGACAGGATGGCCCACAAATCTGCCAGGAATCTCCAAGGAATCTGCAAGGGGTACACACGCGCCACCACCACAGCACTGCCACCAGTGCACAGGGTGCGAGGGCGGGGGCAGCGCACCATGGCGATGAGCATGAGGACGATGACGGCAAAGAGCCGCACGGCCTTGCTGTTGAGGATGTGCTCCACCAGCACCTTCCAGTAGCTCGGCACCATTGTCTTGTCGCGCTGCCGCGCCTTGCCGGGCCCGAACATCGCGAGCACGGGCGTGAGGAACAGCAGCACGTACGCGAGCCCCACGATCATCGTCACGAAGATGACCGCGGAGAAGCGCTTGAGGATGAGGGTGGTGGCCGCAAACAGCGGGGTGGTCGTGATGACGGTGGACACGGCCGACGCGACCATCGGCACCGCCACCAGCACCAGCGCCTCCCTGCACCGGCAGCCACACGTCAACGGCGGCATGTGCGGGTCAACAGCGGCACACACGGGATTCTTGAAAGGTGCGGCTTGCTGCCGGCCGCGTGTTGAGATTCGGTTGCTTGCTTGCTTGCTGTTGCCCTCAGGTCAACAGCGGCACACACGAGTCGACGGCTGGACACACTGGACACACGCTGGTCAACTGGGTGTTGACTCACGCCCAGGTGCTACTCACGTGGACCCATCTATGTCGAGGTCGGCTCGAGGTGACTGCCAAGAGAAGATGCAGTGGAAGGGCGGTCACACAGAAGCTGGCGTTCGCATCTAGTTCTGTCGGCAAAGCCAGATGCGCTGGTGGTTGCAACGAGACCGGGTGCGATTGGTGGTTGCAACTCGACCGGGGTCCAGTACTAACTCCTCGTGGCGTGTGAGGCTCTCAGGTGACTGAGTCGGAGCTGAGTAGCCACAGCGGGTGGCGTGTCAGCCACGGGTGCTTAGTGGTGCGGGGTGACAGTCGGCGGCCCATACAGCAAGCTGCACAGCCTCGGGCACACTGCGGCTGATGGCATGCCTCTTGACAAGTAAGTGGACCCTGTCCAGGCGGAGGCTCCCGTACAGTTTCAAAGCGCCGCATGCCTCTGGTACCCACGTGAGTTAACCCTGTCCTGGCTACCATGCCATGCTGCGATCGTGATACCGTGCGCAGCTTGCCGCCGTTGACCTGGGTGCGGGCACAAACGACCAGGCAGGCGGGGACGCAGGACGCACCGCGCGCGGAGCTTGCCGAGGGGGTTGGGGTTGCACAGCCAGGAGCAGCCGCCGGCCTTGAGCTTGGCCGTCGCGTCGTCGGGCCGCCACTGCGAGCGCGCGCGCACGTGCGCCTCGGTGATGTGGATGCAAAAGTCCACCGACAGCCCGACGAGGCTCGTGATGGACATGCCCTCGACGGCGCCGAGCGTCCAGCCCCAGGTGTACAGCACGCCCATCACGGTGACGTTGATCATGAGCACCGTGATCGCGGCAAACACCATCATGCGGAAGCCGGTGAAGACAAAAACGACGGCGGCGGCGAGGCCGATGGAGAGGAAGACGGTGCCGTACACGCTCTCGCTGATCTCCACGTACGTCACGGCAGTCACCCACGACTTGCTCGAGGCGAACATGCCCTTGTACGCGTAGTCCTGCACTTGGCGAACCAGTGCGTCAGCGCTGGTGCCGTCCGTGTCGGCCACATATGCAAAGGGGTGCGGGGTGTGGCGGGCAGGTTGGATCAGGTCGGAGCGGGATCACGTGGCAGGATGCCGTTACACATGCATGGCCCAGACAGTGTAGCGGTCATGCATGATCATGCTGTGTGGAGATGTGCAAGCAAACGGCACGGGGTTCATCAGTTGACACACAGGTGCGGAAGCAGCCGCTGTGGATTCAGCAGCGGGGGGGTCGGGGGAGGGATAGCAGAGTGGGGAGGGGGGTGTTTACACGGAGAGCTAGGCAGGAGCCCGGCAGCGAGGGCACAACAAGCAAGCAAGCAAGAAAGCAAGCAAGCAGCGGAATCCTAGCGCAGTGGGGAGGGGGGTGGCGCGCCTGCTGCACGGCGACGGCCCAGTTGGAGAAGATCTCGGAGGAGCGCTGGATGTCCTCAGGCTTGTCGCCCTTGCCGGTGGCCGTGCGCACCTGATACCGCACCCACGCTAGCTCGGGTGGGTCGCAGTCGATCGTCTGCGTGCAGGTCAGGAAGTCAAAGGCGGAGCGCCCGCCAGGGCCGATCTTCGTGTATCCCATGAAGTCTCGCCACCGCGTCTGCACACACGACCACTGTTACATTACCACGAACATCTGTTGTAACTACCTGTGCAGCTACAATACCGCGCAAACGACAGCACAGCGCACAAAGCACGCAGCACACAAAGCACGCACATCGCACAGAGCACGCACAGCGCATACACCACACTGTGCAGGCCACAGCACACAGCAGGCACGCACCCCCTCTTCAGTGGTGGCCAGGAAGGTGAAGGCCACGATTTGGAAATCCCTGCCGGTGGGCAGCTGCGTCTCGGGGTCGAGCCGGCTGCAGGCTTCGGCGGAAACCGGCGGCAGGTTGGGCTCCGGCGCGTCCTCCGGCTGCGGACCATCGGTGGTGCTGCCGGGGTTGCAGTACTCGCGCAGCGCGTTCATCGGGTTGCGCGCGATGAAGCTCACGATCCCCTCGCGGCCCGCTCTCGGCACGCTGTTGTCGATGTCCTCGAAGAGGTCGCCGATGATGTTGCGGATCATGATCTGCGTGTCGCGGTCAGAGAAGTCGAGCAGCTGCGGCGAGGGCTGCTCGACCTGGTAGGTGAGGATGTTGTCTACCGGCTCGGCCGCAGGGTCGCCTTGCACGTTGGGGGTGTTGTCGATGCCGCCCTCCGCGATGCCCCACACGAGGTCGGCCAGCACCGTCGACAGCCCACCCTGCACAGCACGGCACAGCATGCAGCACGACCCTTGTTTCCACCTTGGTAGGCTGTGTGATTTGTGCGGCGGTGGTGGGAAGGGGTGCACCGCCACAGCCGCACCAGCCGCCCTGGTGTTTGATTGGCCGGTGCTAACGAATCCGAGCAGTTTTGCAACACGGAGAGAGCCGGTTGCAGCACATCGACAGGGACCCTGGTCGCGAAACAGCACGGCACTGCACGCATGTAAACAGCGTGGTTAAGGTGCGCTCGCAGTGCAGTTTGAATGTTCGGAATGCAGCATTGGTGCGGGGCGCGAGAGATTGCGCTGTTCCTTCCTACCTGCCTCTCGGCCATTCAGAGGCACTTCAATTTGGAGGCGGCGTTTGAAACTGGAGGAGGGCGCACCCGCTGTGTGGAGAAGAGGGGCTGCGAGGGGTCGAAGAAGTCCTCAGGGTTCTCGATCACCTCATCCTGGCGGCCGAAGGTGTCAAACTCATCGGCGACGCACGCCATGCATGCTGGCAGGTTGTCAGCCTCCTTGCTTGACGAGTACTTGAAGAAGAACTGCACAGCCAGGCACCGCAGTGATGCACTCACCGCGCCTGTTGAAGCCACGCCTGCTGCAGAGCATGTCCGCTGTGCCTCGCCGCACAGTCCCCCAGAACGCTGCACGGCCGCATCGCACATGCATGGCCGCGCATGGCCGCTGGCACCGTAACCATGCACTTGGTTTCGTGCAAATGAACGGTCGCCTGGGAACGGAAGCAAACCGGCACCTGCCTCGCTTGGCTGAACATGCAGCAACATGGGGACCAGTGAGAGACACCACGCTTTGCTGGTCGGAGAAGTGGCAGGCAGGTGCTGGGAAACTACTGGAGGACAGTCGAGGGGTGGACGCAGTCTGCAAATGCATCAGTGGATGCAGTCCATCTGCAAACTGTCATGCAGACTGAGCCGCAGTCCATCCGCGTACGCGCAGTCTTCACATGCGCCAGTGGATGCGGTCCATCCGCAAACCGAGACGCAAACAGTCCATCCGCAGACAGAGATGCAGCCCATCCGCGCACGCACCTGTACGTTGTGGTCGCTCTCGAACAGAGGCGGCTCGCTCGTCGGCGGCGACTCGAGCCGCACGGTGCCGACGACCCCCATGAGCGTCACGATGAGGCACGCCGCGATCGCGAGCCAGCGGATGCGGAAGATGCCGTCAAACGCGAGGCCGATGTAGCGCCGCATGTCAAACGTGTGGCCGCAGCAGACGTACGAGTTGGCCTCCGCGACCTGGCGGAGCTCCTCCCTCGGGATGACGACGTTGGGGCGGTCGGGCTGCAGCAGCCGGTGCCGCGCGATCTCCTCCGTGACGCGCTTGGGCTTGTAGAACGGCAGCACGACCTGCTTGAACTCGAGCGCGCGGGGGACCTGGCCGCCGTGCACGATGCGCAGCGTGGCGGCGCCGCCGCCGGGCGCCGCCGTGCCCGCCGAGTGGCTGTCGCCGAGGCAGCAGCAGCGCAGGAAGGTGCATGAGCAGCACGTGCTGCGGCCGGCGGCCTCGCGCGCGCGCCGCGGGAACTCGATGTGGTAGTCCCACACCGCGAGGCAGACGGGGAGCCACGTCACGGCGAGCACATAGTTCACGATCACGAGGACGGCGAGGAGGAGGCCGAAGGACTGGATGGCCGGGACGGGGGAGAAGACGTTGGCGGCAAAGGCAAAGGCGGAGGTGGTGGAGGTGGCGAGCATCGCGCCGGAGGCCTTGGAGAAGGCGTGGGTGAGGCGCGTGTCCAGCGCAAAGTGGCCCATGAATGGACGCGTGTTCTGGAAGAAGGAGATCGTGACGAAGATGTCGTCGAGGCCGATGCCGAGGATGACAAAGGGCGCGAGGAAGTGGATGAACGTCACGTACTCCCAGTCGCGCGGGCGCGCGTACACGAGCCATGCTATCGGAAACGACACCTGCGCGACGGGAGATGTCACGGGTGGGTCTGGGTGCGCGGGGCAATTTTGACACAGTTACAACGGTGAGGCGGCATGTGTGCGTGATCTGGTGTGGCAAGGCCCACAGCGTGGAGGAATGTGAGAGTGCATGCTGAGCGTGCCTGCTGGGTGGCATGCGGTGGCGGGGGAGGGAGTGCTGGATCGTATCGTTTCAATGGCTGATTCATGCATGCCTGGTGTGATGCTGGAGGGACGCCCGGGGGGGGTTGACGGTTGCATGCGCAACGGCCCGGCACGACTGGCAGGCAGCTGAACGAGTGCATGAGCCGGTCCAGCTGCCGCACAATGTCCCCGCGCATAGCCGCTAATGTGCAAGTGCACTGTGCACAGAGCAGCGGTGACTGGTGGGCACAGTGTCAGCTGGAAGATGAAACTTGGAGGAGGGGAGCGAGGGGCCGCACGATGATCTGGAATATTCCGGCTACGGTCATGAACCAGGAGCCGGAGCCGAGGCGCAGCATGATGGCGGCGAAGCACATGGAGAGCACCGCCCAGTAGAGGTCCTCATTGATCTGCTGGTTGATCTGGCGCGTGTTGATGGTGTTCTCGCCGTAGTTGATGATGATA
The DNA here is from genome assembly GCA_024500015.1 of Ulva compressa. Classification (NCBI taxonomy): domain Eukaryota; kingdom Viridiplantae; phylum Chlorophyta; class Ulvophyceae; order Ulvales; family Ulvaceae; genus Ulva; species Ulva compressa. The sequence continues at coordinate 1,104,978 of JALKAD010000034.1, read as the reverse complement.
CTGTCGCTCTGCTCGTCGTCAAACAGGTCGATCAGGTCTGCAGCACACGCCACGGGCGTCGGCCTGCGCACGACGCTGCAAACACCGGACCAGTGCCAGCTGTACATTGCGGGAATGCGTGTTGAGGCTGTTGTGACGAGCGTCGCTGATGTCTGAGCTAGTGGTGACAGGGGACATGGAGCGTTCGGTGCTGCAGGGGAAGAGGCAGTCATGGGTTGGTAATGGCAGCAAGTTCATGTATGTGGCTGAGGCGTCGTCTACAGTGGGGCACATCTGCACTTGACCGCGCAGTCTGCAGGGGGTCAAGCAGCATCACATAAACAACACAACCGACTAGAAAAAGCGTTGGTACATTGGCTCCACACAGAGGCAGAGCTGTTTGTGACAACGGCGGAAATACATGGAGTTTGAGTCAGGCAGACACAGCCATGATGATTGATGTGATAGGCTGTCCGACTTGAGGCCAGGTGTGGGAACGGCGTGCCCTGTGACTACTGTGGTCGTGCGCTACTGGTAGCTTTCAAAGATGTGCCCCACAGCCACATGGTGTTGCACCACTGGTGCACGGCAGGTGGCCGTTGCGGCCTGATGAGGCGCTCGGGGCGCACCGTCGACCATGCGGTCCTCGTACGTCTTGTCCCCGGGCTGCTCGGCAAAGAGGATGATGGTCCGCAGCCACTGCGCGTCGACGCCGTCCGAGTCAATGTCGAAGAAGTACGTGAAGTTGCCCTCCACCAGCGCCTTGGCCGTGCGCGGCACGTCCAGCGTCTGCCTGCACGCGAGCCGGCGGACGTCAAGGACCTCTGAACAAGGAGAATCATTGTTGCACAAGCAGGCTGATTGACCATATACTTGCGGACCACCATATCGGACAATTGCTCTCCACACATGTCCATCAAAGCTGATGTATTTGGGTACGCACAGCCAAAAAATCAGAGATGGGGGGCTCGCCATTTGGGAGTACGGTGTGGGGCAGAGCAGCAAGGCGCACACGAGGCATGAGTTGCAATCGGTGCTTCTCACACGCACCCAACACTGCTCAGTCTCTGCGATGGCTGCAATCTCTTCGATAGCCAACAGCATACTCGCGTGTCTCGAAACAGTTCCCAGAAAGTCATGGAGCAGCTTGCTGCGCTATTGATTGCAACAGGGGTGAGATCACACGGGGCGATGATGAAAACTGGTGGTAGTGCAGACATGTCAGACTCAGCGGGGCGGGCAGATGGGCAGGCGCTGCACTCGTGGGGGGGGGCTCGCACTCGTCGCCAATCTCAAAGCCGCCGGTGAGGAGGGACTCCTGCGTGCTGAAGACGAGGGTGGCGAAGCTGAAGGGCAGCAGGCACTTGCCCTCGTCGTCGCGCGCGCAGATGCGCTCATAGTCGGGGTGGTCCATCAACTTCTGCTCCACGCTGCGTGCCTGCACGCGCAGCACGATCTGAGCTGTCGCTTTTGAGCTTTTGTTTTATCTTGCATGTGCAGTGTTCGCGAACTGACGGAGGTGCATGCGAGCAAGAACCTGCTGTTGGTCTCTGCCAGGATGTGCACTCGTGAACAGGTACGTGATACTGACATCGGCCGTGGTCATCAGTGGTTTGCGGCTGCGTGCCTCGGTGCTTGTTCATATTTAAAAAAAATGTCAGCTGCAGCGGCAGCTGGTGAGGGGGGCTCGTGCTGCGTGCAGCGGCATGGCACCCAGCAGGCACGGGGAACAGATGGGGGGTGTGTGTGCATGAGAGGCTGGCCCACCTTGCTCACGAGGTCCGGGTTGATGGCTGTCGCGCCGTTTGCGAACCGGTAAAACACGGCCAGCGTGCGCGTCACGCCGCTGCCCTCCAGGAACTGCGTCAGCGCGCGGCCGCGCCGCCGGCCTCCAAATGGCGGCGGCCACGCCGCGTCCCGCGGCAGCTTTGCCGCCACGTCCACCTCCATCCCGCTCAGCAGCCTCCGCCGGCCGTCCCGCTCCCGCCGCTCATCCCCATCCTCCTCATCACCATCCTCACCCCCACCATCCCCACCTGTCGCATCATCCCCCGCATCCTCGCCTGCGGCATCACCGCTGTCATCGCCAGCGTCTGCATCATCGCCGCCCTCTCCGCCGTCCCCGCCGGCGGCGCGGCTGCCCGTCGGGCCGCCGCCGGTGGGGCCACCACGCTGCGTCTCCTGCTGTGCGCTGCTCGCGGCAGGCGCCGGCTGCTGCATGTAGAACGAGTTCTCGTCCTCGAGGGTGTCGACGGCGAAGGAGCGCGCGGCGACGGGGTGGTCCTTGATCTGGAGCGTGTCAAAGTTGGTCTCGGCGATCGGCCGGAAGGCCGGCAGCGCGGCGGCGGCGGCGGCTGCGAGGAAGAAGACGAGCAACAGGAGCAGAACAACGCTGGGGCACTTGCAGATGATGGAGGCGATGAAGCTCGGGTACGTGTCACTGCACAGCATCCAGCAGGTTGGCATGCATGATTGTTGCCGTTATGATCATTGCAGAGAGAAACGTTACCGAGGTATGCTCTACAAGGTAGAACACAGAGGAAACGAATCATGGCAACTGGCCAGCACTCGTTAGATGCATGCACTGTGTGCACATGATGGTGTACCTCTGCTGCATTCCTCCCAGCGTGTGAACTGCATCATGACACATCACCTGGGAATGGTTCATATGCATGAAATGCATGCACTGCATGCATGTGCACAGATGCATGTATGGTGTTTCCGACACTTTCCCAAACCTGGCTTACTCATCTATTATATCAGACACACCCACCAGAGTACTATCAGGCCCTGAGAGACACAAAGAGAGAACAGGCAGCCATGATGCCACATGAAGCGCAAAGCTACAGCGCAAAGCCACAGCGCCCTGGAGCATCAAGCTAGAAGTCGATCAAGCTACACGAGATGTAGTGTTGATTAACCCGTTGCTGCACCGAGTCGCTGAAGAACCAGCCTAACCAAGACTGGGCCATGTGCAGGGTACCACGCCTCGCCAAGCCCCCCAGAGGCTGTGACTGGGTTCAAGGACGCACTGGCCTTGCCCCCCAAAAAAAAGCAGGTAGGTCTCAAGTAGGTGAAAATTTCACAGCAGCGTATGAAAATGATCTACATGTGACCCATGATCATCATTGAGGTCAAAGGGAGGCCCCCACATCGTGAGACATGCCCAGAAGCAGCAGGGCAGAGGATGCTGGCGGGCGGAGGGGATCACACTTGAGCTCTCGCAGTGTTGGGTCCATCTCAGGCTCTTCACGCTGTTCATGGAGAGCCTTGAAGTCAGGGACGACTGCTGGCGCGTAGCCATCAACTGATGGCTCCATCGCTGCTCCTCCACCCCAGCTGCCGTGTGGCGTTGCCAGGTATTGCATGTGCGGAGGCATCGGGGCCGCTGCAGCTCCTGGGTAGCCTTCGACCTGACCCCCGGGCACGGCAGGAGTTGCTTGGCCGTTGTCAGGAGTAGATCGGTGCTTGCCTGGGGACGGCATGGGGTACTGGCTCGGATGTGGCTGTGGCGCTGGCGGTACATACTGGCCTTTTCCTGGCTGAGCAGCTGACCGAGGATATGCGCTGGCCGCAGCTTGTTGCTGTTGCCCAGGCACAAACTGAGGCGGAGGAGGCAGATCGTATGGCGTATGGTTTTGGCTGGGGTGAGCAGACGCAGGAGCGTTTACGGATACGTGGGAGGGTGGACGCTGCTTGCTCGGCTTTGGTTGGGCCGGTGCACCCGGGCCACCACTCCGATTCGGGTCGCTGCCGGGTACATACTGACGAGGTTGCCCACCAGTTGGCGTGGCAGACTGCCTGGCGTCGGAGTGTCTTGGCCGGGCTTGCTGGTCTCGCTGCTCGCTTCGAGCTCGGCCACGATCGCTCTGCCGAGAGTCGCGTCCACCAGATGGAGGATTGGATGGTCTCTGAGCATTGCCATCAGGAGGTGTAAATACGTTCTGTTGTTGCTGGGCAATGCGAGCTGGATCCGAAGTAGCAGCTGCTCTGCCGGGGTAATACTCAGCTCCCGTGACTGTTCGCTCCGCTTTGCTCGGCCTGCAATAATAACCAACAGCTAAGGACAGCTAATGGAGATGTCACGGCGATCATTGATAGAGTAGGCAGTCGAACCAAGCTTTCGAACGTGGCATGCGCGGGGAATCCTACTCACGCGCAGCAAATAACATCCATTACAGCATGATGCCAACGGCTGCCGCACACTTAGCGCCACTGCGTCCTTACACGCCCTGGCACAAGTTTGTAGGTGACTTTGCACGAGATGTGCCCTGCGCTTTGCGCATGTTGATTCGCTCACTGACGGGCAACGAGCGATCATGCTGCCGCCAGGATCATCATGTGCAGTATAATAAGGCAGAATAGTAGCCGATTGATAAATGTTGGTGAGACAATGATGGTCCTTTCGGCGCACCTCATGGCGAGACGCCTGGCCCGAACGGCGATAAAGCGCGCGGTGACCTCGCTGCGCTAGGTGTCACGTCAAAAGCACGCTCAGGAACACTTATGACATTTTTTAAGAGACGTCGCTGTGGTGGACGATGAAAAGAGCAATGAGAAACTACGTCGCAGTAAGCTATGTGTGCACACGGAAAACTGCAGGCGAAACGGCTGCAAGTTGAGCACCTCGAAATCGCGGTACACTCCTTAGCTCTAAACAGAGAGCAGCTAACGCTCACTGTCTCATGTCGCGAGGCCGGGTTTGTTGAGCGTATGGCATGCAAGTGTGGCGACGGGTGTGTGCACGTATGTGAGTTCGCAGTCGACAACAGCTCTGCAGGCTGCTGTCCCCAGCTGATCCTGAACGGGTCCTATCAGACGCTCGGCATGATACAACATTCATCACTCGCCGATTTTCATGAAAGAGCCGTCTTTATGGGCTGTGTACACCTCTTGCATT
>JALKAD010000034.1:1078074-1091553 GCA_024500015.1 Ulva compressa | reverse complement strand
TGTACTGCCCTGTCAGCATGAGACAATACAGTCTGGGCTAGCCTGCTGAGGCCAGTATGAGTCACTCCCAGAAACACTATGTCTCCTGAGGACATATGAAGCTGCATATCAATGTTGCAGGTTTTTAGCCGTGAAAATCATAGCCCTACTGCCCTTCATGCGGTCAGCAACTGACGTTGGTACAGGAGAGAGATGGTTACGCCAAGCAGCTGGCGGCGCTGCGTGATGACATTGCAGCACTGTCACGTCAGCTGGCAGAGCGGGACGAAGACGGCCACGCAAGCGCGGACCGCATCGCACAGCTGCATCAGCAGGTTCAGGAGTGGCAGGTGGCGGCAGAGGATACCCGGCGGGCGCTTGCCGAGCGGGAGAGCCGTTTTGATGACGCGGTCGGCGAGCATGCTGCGGAGATGCGCACGGTGAAGCAAAGCCTTGCACAGGTGACCCAGGTGTGTGCCTCTGCATCTGAATCCTGGCTCATGTGGTGAGTGAGCTGTCTTGCAGCCTCTCTTGTTGCTGTGTATCCATTGTTGCTCCTGTCCATGTCAGCCCTGAGCTCCGCTTGCCGGGTATGGTGTTCTCTGTTGCTGTATGCGTCCATGCCTCAGTTTTCGCTTTGACCATGCATGTCCCCACAGCATTCTGGATGAGGCCTCATGACTGTGACTTAATGTTATGTAGCGTTGCGGATTGTCTGCAAATTGTGGCAGTTGTGTTGTGTGGAAGTGCAGCGCGGTCATGCCAATCCCAGTATGGTCCCATGAGTGCTCCTGGTCCCTCAACACTGATACGTGCGTCCAAGTGCATCTGACAGCACATGGTGCATGCTTGCAGGACAGGGACGAGATCAAAGAGCAAGCACGGAAACTGCGGGAGAAAGTCACCGCACTGGTTAATCAGTTGGCAGAGCAGGAGGACGAGGCCTGCACCCGCAGCAGCCAGCTGCGGCAGGCGCGGGCAGACGCAGCTGGCCTGACCCGCCAGCTCGAAGAGTCCCGTGCGGCCACTGCCGAGCAGGAGGGCCTGGCGGCACGTGCTACCCGGGAGCTTGGTGCCCTCGCCCGTGAGCGGGACGAAGAGCAGCGGGCGGCCGCAAAGACGATCGAGGCGCTGCAAGAGGACCTGAGGCAGCGCATGGCTGCGCACACCAAGGCGGCGGCAGAGGCGAGTGACGCCCTTGCCGCCGAGCAGGCATGCTGGGCTCAAGAGAGAGCACAGCTTGTGCAGGTGGGACGCCACGCCATTGCTGTTTGTGTGGGTCGAGCGCATTCGCCGGCATGCGTTGACCAGCCAGTTGATGTCGTGGAACAGCAGTGACGAAGTGGTGTGTGTACAGGAGCGCGAAAAGCTCAACGAGAACGTTGAGCAGCTCACCACTGAAGTGTCTGACCTCTCTGGACAGCTGGCTGCATCCAAGCAGTCACATGTTGAGGTGTCCCACGAGCTGGAGACGGTGAAGGCGGATCTGGAGAAGCACACTGCAGATGCTGCTGCCGCGCTGGCCGCTATGACCGCTGAGCGTGATGCATGCACTGAAGAACTGGCCAGCGAGCGCAAGGCCGCTGCTGCGGCATCCAAGGCGGCAGCACAGGAGCACGAAGGGCGGGAGACACAGCTCAAGGGCCAGCTGCAGTCAGTCACAGATGAGCTGGAGGAGCTGCAATCGTCGACAAAGAGGCAGGGGGTGGCTTGGCGCTTCCAGAAGGCACATCTTGCCTCTGACCGGGATGGCTACAAAGGCCAGGTGGACGCTCTGCGAGACAAGGTGTGCTCCTGCCTCTTGCGCTCATGTGATTCACGCCACTATCGATATTGCGAGGGCGGCCTGTTTGCTGCGTGTTGTTCCGCTGGCCGGTAGATGGTGCTGACAAGCATTCAGGTATCTCAGCTCGTGGCTGAATCAAGTGGAGCGTCAGAAGAGGCGGCATCGACCAGCAAGCGCCTACAGGAGTCAGAGGCATCCCGCCAGGAGCTGGAGGAGCAGCTGGATGAGGCAAAGCGCCATGCAGCTGCGCTGCAGGCTGATGCTGCCAAAGCTGTGGCCCGAATGGCTGAGCTGCAACAGGTGCTGCCCTCATCCAGCAAACCTTCACAGTGGCAAGGACAGCAGGCTGGCCGTTCAGTTCCTGGCTGGCTCGCTGCCTGTCCGATTCGGATCCAGATTCTGCGTGTCCTGTATTTACCTGACTGCGCCTGTGCGGTTGTGTGTTAGTGCCTTCTGCAAGAGTCATGGCGATCCCCATCGGACCTTAGTCAGGGTCTTCAAACTTATGATCCATGAGTGCACATGGCACAAGTATTATTTCTGGAGGCTGATGTCAGCAACGTATGCGCTGCGTGAAGGAGCTGGCAAGTGCACAAGCAGAAGCCAAGGCAGAGGCTCAGCGCCTGGCCGATGCAGCAGCGGCAGAGCAACGAGCGGCTGCAGAGGACAGTGCAATGAGGGAAAAGGCGTCTGATGCGCAGCAGCGTGAGGCAGAGCAGCGGTGGGCGCAAGAGCGTCAGCAGCTGAAGGTCGCCGCCGACACGGCGCGGGCTGAGGTCGGCGCAGCTCAGGCGGAGGCGAACGAGCTGAGGGAGCAGCTGCAGCGAGCGGGAGCGCAGGCCGGCGGAGGCGCTGCGGAGGTCGCCCGCATACAGGCAGAGATGGCAAACGCCCGGAAGGCGTGGCGTGTGGAGAAGGCAGTGCTGCAGAGCGAGCGCGACGGGTTCTCCAACCAGGTGGACCAGCTGCGGGATAAGATTGGGGAGCTCTCACAGGAGCTTGCCGACATGAAAGAGGCTGCCAAAGCCGGCGTGGCAGTGGCTGCCTTGAAGTGGAAAACGGCTGCAAAGGTCAAGGTTGGCGCTGCAGATGCGCCTGGATCTCCGCCGCCAGTGCTAGCGACCCCTGCAGCTTCAGCATTCGTCAGCCCACCATCAGCAAGTTCAGCAGCGAGAGGCACGTCACCCCTGCAGGCACAGACGAGCACTCTGAGCACGAGCGGTCTGAAGCCCCGGGCAAGCACTCTGGGGGCCAGTCTGCGTCCGCAGGCAAGCACGCTGAGCACAGGACTGTCACCACAGGCCAGCACTCTTGGCAGGGCATTCCGTCCTCAGGCGAGCACGCTGAGCATGGGCCTGTCACCACAAGCCAGCACTCTAGGCAGAGCATTCCGGCCTCAGGCCAGCACACTGAGCGTGGGCCTTTCACCACAGGCCAGCACTCTCAGCAGAGGCGTCAGGCCTCAAACGAGCACGCTTAGTGCTGCTCCGCGGCCACAAGTGAGCACCGCTGGTGCAGCTGCAAGGGGTGTAGCTGGATCTGCGCTGGGTTCACAAGCGAGTACGCTGAGCACCGCAAGAGCACCAGTTGCTGTGGGTGCAGCAGCAAACCGGCCCGTTTCAGGGGCTGGAAGCGCGCTGGGGAAAGACTACGCGACAGCACTGAACGATGCCAAGTCAATGATTTCATCATGGGCTTCCGGTGCATCGGGGCGCACACCGGCAGGGCCTAGCCAGACCAGTTTCAGAGCAGAGCGCCTGATGTCGGATGCCAGCAACAACGCGTGAGCATGGATTGCAGCAGAGCATGGATTCTTGGATGTGGTGCGCTGCTTACACCTGGTGCAGAGGGATACAATATAGATTTTGGATTTAGTGTGGAAGCCCGGCGTGACCGTGCTGTCCTGTACCGTTCTGCATGTAGGCATTTGGTTCACCTCCTCGCGAACACATGCAGGATGAGGCGCGGTCCGGAGAGCCTGGAAGCACCTCCAGCAATGACAGTTTTGATGTGGCCTCATGAATGAGGCAGCCATTTTTACTAGAATTAACGTTTTGCTGTAGATCAACTGTGCACACGTACCGTGCTTGTCTGCCACCCAGGCACTGTAAATGTGCAATGGCAGTTGCCATCAGATACACAAACAGCACCTAGTCTCACACATGTGCACCGCACTTTTGCGACACAGCACACTGCGCAGCTGTACAAAGCTCCTGCAGACCAACCTGTGCACGATCATCGTCCTCCATGATCTGATTCACGCTGCAAGCTTCTGTCTGTGCAGTGATACAGGATGGCCTCTCCTGGAGGACCTGACCCGCAGGTCAGCGATCTGATGGAGAAGAATGAGGCACTGGAGGTGTGCGATAGACTCTGGACCTGGCTGCGACTTCTGTTCACCACAGCTGCGACTGTTAGCAGACAGCGAGCCTGCAGTAGCCGTCCTAGCGCTCCAACTGCAAACATGCCCATTTTGCAATGCCCATAACTGGAGGCGCCCTGATGTGCAGGCACAGGTGAAGGCATTGACCAAGAAGGTGCAGGAGCTGGAAGGAGAGGTCGAGGATGCCACAGCCACGGCCGAGGCTGCAAACATGGGCAAGAGCGCAGTAGAGAAGGACTGGACCGAGAGGCTTGTGAAGGTGTGTGCCATGCAAGCACGGCGGTCGCACATGTTGGCAGCTTCCAATGCCGCAAGGCTGTGAACTTTCTGACACATGCAGCGAGGCCACGGCCGTCCAGCATCCGCACTGTGCCTGATCATCATGTGAAAAACTCTGGTGTCGGGGGTGACGTGTGATCACGTATGGTTGGCTGTGGCCGCAGACGGAGCAGAACTGGGCTGTCAAGCTGAAAAAGGCAGAGACGGAGCGGGACCAGCAGCTAGCGGATAAAGACGAGCAGTGGAAGCGACAGCTGCGCAGCACGCAAGGAGACGCGGGCACCGCACAAGAGCAGCTGCGGGCTGATCATGCTGCAGAGATCCAGGAGATCACAGAGGCGAATGCGCAACAGCTTGAAGCGATCAGGGTGTGTCCCTGCGCCGAGTGCATCAGGATGACCTAGCACTCCGCACATGGCCACTCACCTTGCAATGCTGCACTGCCGGTTCCTGCTGCTACGACTGTGCTGGTACTACCCACAGTTCAAATTTCTGAGCCTGTCTTGTTGAACACTAGAATTATTGTCTGCATTCTGTGTGTGGTGATGGCCGGTGTGAGGCAGCACCGGCTGCGGATCGCGGGCAAGGGCTAGCATCGGTCGCCCTGAGCAAATATGACAAGGCAACCAGGGACTCCGGGCGATCTTCAGATGCAGAGCCTGCCAGCTGCCGAAAGAGGATTGGACGTGCAGGAGCAGTTTGAAGCACACGTGCAAAACACGGAAGCTGAGCACGCTGCAGCCCTCGAGGCTGAGGCGCAGCGTTTTGCAGAGCAGCTCGCGCAGAAAGATGCGGAACTCCAGGAAGCCCTGGGACAGGCATGCCCTTCTGCCCAGTGCCCACTTGCAGACTTGAACCGCTGCACATAGGCAGCCAGCTGCCCGCACAGATTCTGCGTTGGCAGGCGTGTGAGGGACCTTGAACTGCAGGCGGCACAAGAGGGAGAGGACAGGGTGGCAGCGGCAATGAACGATGCGTCGGAGCGTCTGGCAGAGGTGCAGCAGGAGTGGCAGGCAGTCATGGAGAACGCTCATGCAAACTGGGCGGCTGAGCGGGAGGCGCTGATGGCGGAGGCCGCACAGAGAGAACAGGACATGCAGGCCGAAGTAGCGCAGAAGGTGAAGGTGTGTGTGCAACTCCCATGCATTCTGATCGATCACAGCGTGAGGCTGCTGATGCCTCCCTGCTGCGGTTCTGCCGCTGCCAAACATGGGTACTGCTGCTTCTGCGGCACTCACACCGTGCGATCACATGAGACCGTGGGCAATCTCTCATCAGCCGATTCATTTTGGCGGCGGTGTAACAGGATGCAAAGGCGCTGCGTGTGTGTGCAGGAGGTGGAGGCGCAGTGGGAGAGCAAGCTGGAGGCAGCCCAGGCAGAGGCGGACGGCGTGCGCGCCGCGCTGCGCGCTGACCTCACCGCGCAGATGGAGGCCATCACGCAGCGCCTGGAGGAGATGGTGGCGGCGGAGGCGCGGCGCGAGCGCAAGCGGGCTGCGCTTGTGGCTGAGGTGGACGCCCTCAAGGTGGCCGCCGACGAGGAGTTTCGGCGGCGGTGCCAGCTGGAGCGCGCTCTGCGCGACGCTGCCGCGCTCTTCAAACGCGAGCTGCACGAGAAGAACGAGGAGCTCCTCAGCGTGCAGGTGCGGCCGACGGGGCACGCATTGCATCAAGTCTTGTGTTGTACGTCCACGCATGCATGCATGATGCCACGTGGCAACCCAGTCGCGACTCATCACGGCAGGTGTGCAGCGGCGCACGACGCGTGCAGGTGGCTGTGCTGCTTGTGCCGTTCGTTGTGCTTGCTTTCCTCAGCACCACTGAGGCTGTGCTCAACGTGCTCAGGGTGCGCTGTGCCACTAACACAGGCACACTCCCTCACAGACTGCTTGACTGAGTTCCATTGCATAACACACCTGGTGAGCTGCCAGGCATCCCTGTTTCACCAGCGGGCGTGACTTGTGCCTTGACGTTAGAGCGCTGGGCCACTGCATGCATGTGCTTCATGCACGCTGTTGCGGATGCAGGACGAGGCCAGCAAGCTGCGCAAGTGGCAAGCCGCCTGTGGCGGCCGCGCGTCCGCTCCACTGCTGGGCGACTGTGGCTCCCCGTGCGCCCCCGACCCCTGCGACCAGATCCCGTCATTCTCCCCGTGCAGTCCTGGACGGCCCTACATGGTCGGCCCCTGCGCGCCATCCCAGCACTGCAGCCCGCAGGCGCAGCTCGCGTACGCAAAGGCCGTGGCGGCGGGGGGCGGCGGGAGCCGCCGGGCGGCGCGGGCTGCGACGCGGCGCGGCGTGGACTATGACGCATGGCACGAGGACCTGTCAGCGCGGCTGAGCGGCACCCTCGACCGCCTCAGCTCCGCCTCCTCCCCGCGCCGCTGCTAACGGCTGTGTGGCGCCGGCCTGGGCCCGTTGATGTGAGTCGACAACGCGCGGAGGCGCTGCTCAGCGACTCGCTGTGTGCTGCCTTCCCGTGTGTCCTCGTCAAGAGAGCAGATGTCCAAAGACTGATCACAGTCGCACCAGCGGCATGCGGTATGGTGGCAAAATATACTATAGTATGCAACACGTCATATCGCATGCGTGTGATGGCGCGGAGTGGCAGATGAGCAACTGCATGTGTCGGCACGCAGGCACCGTTTTCACGTGCTGACGTGTGTTGGCTTGTGGGTGTTGTGTTGGACCAGCTCAGAGCTGGGGGGTAGACTGCGCACGCGAATGAGCGGCTGCAGCGCAGGTGGGCATGCAGGCAGTTTTGATGTGTCCCGTGTGTGGTGCACGCTCGCGGGTGGCCGCTTGAATGCGGTGCGTGCATCCAGGGACAGTGTGCAAGCATATGCACAGCATCGACGATTTTGGACGGCTGAAGGAGCGCTGAAGTTTGTGGTACATCTGGTATGGTTTAGAACGAGCACTTGAATTCATGGAATACTTTGGCCTCGTGTTGGGCTGGTGGATTCCCATGCCGCATAGTGGACAACTTGGTCATGGCATAGGTGAAACTGCAAAACATCAGTGATCACTGAACTTGTTTGGTCACATATGTGCAGCTTTGTGAGGGGGTGGGGAGTATTTGGTATCGAAAACAATATGGGCATGTTGTGGCGCCTGCCTGACGCGCTTTGACGAGACGACTGCAAACACAACCATTGCCAAGGAGTTTACATAGGCGTGGGGCACAGGTGGACACATCACGTTCAACACGTGTCTGGACAACCGGCTCCAACGCTACATGGGGGCCTGGCAATCAAAACTCGGCCCAGAATCCTTGCAGTCACAGCCATTGTATGGGAACTGGTGCAACGCATACGTGGCTACAGGCTCGTTAAGGTTCGAGCTGTGCACGGCCATGGCACCACCTGCGCTGGTGACGATTGATGGAGTCAATATGTCGCATGCCACCTGTTTCACAGCACGCATGGTCGTGGTGTTTATGATCGCATGTCGGAGGTAGCTGATGACTTACGCTGAACACAGGGCTTACCGGCCATGTCCTGGTACTGCTGCGTTCCAATCAGGAATACCGTAAAATGTATTGAGCCTTCCTAACTGTATAGCTCAACTGCTATGAGTCGGAATCACCGGAGAGTATCTGATGAGGGCGCACCTGGTCAGGGAAAGCCTGCTTCGGCAGGGCGTGTCGATGACAAGTTCTTCTCCAAATACAGAGTGGACAAAGTAGCTAGCAAAGAATCTGTATATCACACATGTTTAGCATGGCTAAGCGACGGTTCAGCCCTCGTCGCAGGTGCGTGTTTGAATCCAGTGCAGTGCCGTGGGGCTCAGATCGATGCGGCACGTAACGCGGGGGGCTACGGCGCCAAGTTCACTGTCTGATACGTTTAGCATAATTTCTCGTTGAGTGGCGGAAGCCGATATGAACTGGCACCGTATCGCCACAACATCAGCCGGGACAGCCGGTCGCCACGGCTGATGTGACCTGCAGGTGAAGTAGATGGCAGCATCCAGACGTACAGCCTGGACAAGATAGCAGTGACATGGTCACTAGAAGCATCAGCTAACATCAGTGTCTCGCACATCGCTCCCAACCCGCAAAGGCCGTCACTAATCACTGCAGCCTTCAAGGACTCACAAAGATCACACGACTCGACACTCCGGACCTTCGACGTCCGCTCGAAGCCCAGTACGTCTTTCACGCGTTCGTCGCAGCCGCTTCCACGCACCGGCCAGCGCCCATCAGTGTTTTAAGTTTTGATGTCCAGCTGCACCCGCAAGTCTGGCTGTCACAACCAGCATTCGCTCCCTGACACCGACTCAAGACATCTACATCATCTAGCCTGCTAATCACTCACTGGTGCCGGCGCGACTGACATTCCCCAGTGCAGCTTGAGCTGGTTTTGACCACAATCCTCCAGGAGCATGCGAGCACCTCCACAGTGGCCACATGTGCGCTGCCTGCAGCGCACAACCAGAAGCTCACCACCCGCACGCATGGCGACCTGCTCGCCCTCGCTTTCCACCCCGACGGCACGCGGCTGCTGGCCGTGCGCCGCAGCGGCAAGATCACGCTGTACGACACTCGCAAGACCAACCGCAAGGACGGAGGCCCGGCCGTGCCCCTGAAGGAGCGGCCACTGCCGTACGACATCAACGACGCACAGTTCACGCCCGACGGCCGGGCCATCATCGCCGCTTACGGCGTCACCGTCGGCAGCGGCACCGTTGGCGGCCTCCGCATCCTAAGCGTGCGACGCCCCAGCTCCCCGCCTGTGAAAACCAGCTGACATGTCACACCTTTAGCACCTGCCACCTCTAGCACATGCGCAACCATGCCGTTTGTCCGTATGCAGCCCGGCCCACTTCCTCCCCTGCAATACAGCAGGTAAATGGTGGTTTCTTCCTTGTGGGCACACAACTGTCCGCTGGCCTCTCTTGCACGGCAGTCATGCACATGCATGCTTCCCCGCTGTGGTCATCCCGCGGGATCCCGCGGCGCCCGGCTGTTCAGCAGGCAGCGCATGCATGCAGGCAGAGGACCTTTCGGACGTCGCGGAGCACCCAGCGCACCTCCTGCCTGCAATCAGCCTCACGCAGGCCGCGCCGCGCGGCCGCCGCCACCTCCTCGCGCTCGGCGGCAACGACTGCGCGGCCACGCTGTGGGACGTGCGCAGCATGGCCGTCGTGCGGCCGCTGCCGATCAGCAACAAACCCGTGCGGCGCGTGCACCTCAGCGCGGACGGCAGCATGCTCGCCGCGACCGGCACGCACGAGCCGAAGAGCGGCGCAGGGGATTTCGACTGCATCGACATCCACGTCATCGACCATGACGACATCTATGCCGCGTGCCACCACCACCGGTGCGCCGCTGCCATGCATGCGCTGCCTGCTGAACGGTGAAGCAGCGGAGGCGATGCCAAGTCGGTGGCAGTGCTTTTCAGTCCAATCTGCGTCGCCACCCCCCACCACCACCACGTTAGCATGCTATAGCAGGGCATGCCTGTGCCGCCTGTGCCGCATGCACGTGTTCCAGATCCCGCTGTCCTCGTTGCCGCCTGATCAGGCGTGGCCGCACATCCGGTCGCACCGCGTGCGACGGCTCGGCGCGATGCATGCATGCATGCCCGCATGCGTTCACCTCCAACCACCAGCAGCCATCAGCCTTGGAACAGGAAGTCAACGCAGCTGCATGCATGCGCAGGGTGGAGCAGCTCTTCTCTCGGCTGATGGACGTCTGCTGGAGCCCGCGGCACGGCGTCCTCGCGGCGTGCGGGGACGGCATCGAGCCCCACCAGCGCAGCAAAGACGTCAGCACGGTCTACGTGTACCGGCAGTAACCGCAGCAGCCGGGCGCGAGGCAGTTGCCGCGCCGGCCGTCCTTCGCGCGGCGCGGACGGGCTGCCCCCTACACCGGGTAATCAGGGGGGTTGTTGCGGGGGGCTCTGCATGCATGTAGGCTATGTAGCCTGCTCGACATATCGCGACGCGCACATTCCACTTGCAGCCAGCAGAGATCCGTGGCTGCTGAGGTCCCATGGCCGTGCCTGCCTTACTGTAGACACGCGAGAAGTGGCTGTAGGTGTGGCCTGCTTGCCAACTATGCTGCGCTGTAGCTTCGGACCAGCCGCGGAAACTTGTGGCGAACCGCATGATGAACGTGTTGCGCCCGCTCCAGTTCACTGGAGGTGGACGTCAGCAGACATGCATGCCGCGCTGATGGTGAGTGTGGCAGCTGCAAGTCCTGCACCAGCTGTGAGGGATGAGTGGATGCATTGATGTGTAAAATCATTCCGGCTTGAACGGATATGGGGCTGTGCGAAGCACTTGAACATGATATGCATGAGCCTTTTTTCTTTTTCTACTGCGGTACACTGTCAGCACATGCGGCCTGCATGCTGCGGCCTCCATGCTGCGGCACACGGCTGCATCACACAGCGGGACTCGAGGCTTATAGCGGAGATGATCGTGGCTTGATGATCTAGACACTGACCGTGCCTGAGATGAAACAGCGCGTGCAAGAGACCCTGAACTTACAAGGTGAAACAGTCCGGAGGACGTATCATTACGACAGCACATAGCTCCCTATGAAACCCGTGAGTACTGTTCACTGACACAGTGTCTCTACCAAAGCAGTAAGACACCAAGCCACTCTCATTAAGTCAGGACGTCTGCGTCACTCCGCAACCGTGCCCCTGCAGCCAAGCACTGACGCGGGAGCATGGGCTGCGGAGAAAGCATGCGGCTGGCTTGCATGTTGTTGTCAAAGCCTGCCGTTGTTGTGAAACCAATTGCATCAAGGGTTGAACTCCAGCAGCAGATTCCTATGATCTGGCAGCCCTTTGTTCTGCAGCGCCCGGCCGGCCCGGTCTCAGACTGGCAGCTGCGCTGTTCCTTCGCCGATCTGCGCTGTTCCTTCCTCAGCCTCGGCCGATCCCACTTGCGCAACCACCCGCAGTCGCGCCGCAAACGACCCATCGCAGCCATGCACGTGCGGCAGGCACCGCAGGAACCCCTGCTCCGTCAAAATGCCGCTCCCCGCATGCGCACCTGCCACGTCCGCGCTAGCACCCCCGCCCCCGCCCGCTGGCACCCCCGCAGCCTCCAGGTCCGCATCTGTGATGCGCTCCACCCGCAGCGCCCCCGGGAACTGCGCCAGCAGCCACTCCACCTGCTGCTCATTCTCCTCGGCCTCCAGGGAGCATGTCGAGTACACCAGCACGCCGCCGGGCAGCACGCAGCGCAGCGCAGCGGCCAGCAGCTCCCGCTGCAGCTCGACCAGCTCCGCGACGTGCTGCGCGCTGCGCTGCCACCGCATGTCCGCGCGCTTGCACAGCACGCCGGTGCCGCTGCACGGCGCGTCGACCAGCACGGCGTCGAACTGCCGCGGCTGGTCGGCGCCGGTTTCGAGTGCTGGGTGGGATACGCCATGCATGTCGAAGCCCCTGCACGTAACGAATCGATCTGTTCTCTGAGTCTATGTGGCTGATCTCGGCAGGCAGCCACATGGCCGAGAGGTGGATCGACACCCCCTGTCGATAGATCAGTGCATGAAATACGCTGAACGTTCGGCATGCAGGCAGCATGCATGCAAGCGGTTCGTGCGAACGCAGTGCAGCAAAGGCGCCCGGCCTCGGACCTGCTTGAGGCCCGCTCCCGCAGATCCCCCGCCACGGTCACCACCGCACCCTGAAGGTCCCACAGCTCTGCAGCCCTGCCGACCAGCCGCAGCCGCGCTCCACTCGAGTCCGCAGCCACAACCAGCCCAGCGGACGGCTCCTCATCAGCGCCCGGCCCCTCACCACCGCGCTGTGCCGCGCGTGCTGCGCTGCGCATGCTGCCCGCGGCCGCGAGCGCCTTGCCGCCCGGCGCGGCGCAGGTGTCCAGGAGTGTGCTGTGCGGCAGCGGGCGCAGCGCGGCTGCGACGACGAGGCCTGCAGCCTCGTCCTGCACGCTGGCCGCGCCCTCCTCCAGGCAGCCGCAGCGCAGCACGGCCTGCATGCCCCGCGTAACCCTGCACCCACGTGCGGCTGCTTTACAGCTGCTTGCCACAGGCTGCGATGTGACGCCCGGTCACGTGCCTCGTCAAACATGCGGCAGCAGAGCCGGCAGACCCTGCCGTGCGCGCTGCATGCTGCTGTGCGCTGCGCTGGTCGCTTCTCACGACGGCACCGGGTGTGCATGCATGCAGCCAAACCGTGCGCCGGCACATGCGCGCACATGCAAACACACAGCTGTCGTCGGTGGGCCTGCTGATTGGTCGGCAGGCAGCCCATGTGGAGAGACGGCACCAAGCGATGCCGCCATGGCATGCATGCAAGCAGCACGTCGTTCGGTGTGCCCGAGGGGCGCACCGGAGGAACTCGGCGGGCAGCAGCGCCGAGCGCTGCACATCCGCCCCCGCCTCCTCCAGCCGCCGCTGCAGCGCGGCGGCGGAGGCGCGGCGGGTGTTGACGCGCACGCCGTACTCCGGCGCCGCGCGGTTGTTGTGCTGGCACAGCGCCACCGTCGCCTGCTCGCCGAGCTGCTTGAGCCAGCGCGACACGAGCCACGTGGGATGGCTTGTGGCGATCGCCACCGCGCGGGCGCGCTGCCGCAGAGCCCTGCAGTGGGCGTGGCCGCTCACAAACTGTGGCAGGGATGGTGGACGAACCTTCCGCTGTGCGGCATTCATGGCAACTGGGCTACAAGCTCGCACGCAGGAAGGCGGCATGCAAAGTGGGGCACGTCTGCGGCTTCACCACACCACATGCAACTAGGCAGAAGGTTCGCACTTGCGGCCCTCTGGGGCGTCACCATCGTATGGGGTGGGCAGCTGTGGGATGAGAGCGTCAAGGCTGCCCTCGGCACGGGCCCGCACCAGCCGTCGGAGGGCCGCATTCACGAGGCCAGCTGCCCTGCTGTGTCCAGCTACCGAGCACAGTTCCACGTGTGCGGAGATCGCGTGGTCTGCAAGGTCAGAATGGACGACTTCGAAGACGGCCATCCTCAGGATCTGCAACAGGAGCTGCTGTCTATGCCCTTTTCAACACCACAGGATTGCGCATTGCACCATCGCCATGGTGCTGCGAAACACAGATGCTCAAGAGCGA